>VSMD01049003.1:0-64485 GCA_008750895.1 Mirza zaza
CTAGCTTAGTTAGTGCAAAAGTTAGTACAATCACCAGTTTTCAACCTTAATGAAATTATAGGTCTAACATTGAACATCGGCAGATGGTAAAACCATAGGTGAGATGCCAATGGGGAACTTTCTAATCAATGAATCACGCTGACAACACGCGAGTACACTAAAAATGAGATTCCTCAGGCATTATGTGCCTGATGCAATAAGAACTATGTAGCACCACCCACAAAATATTCTTGACAAGAGGAGAACATGAATGTAATCAATCCTCTGGATCTAACTACCACTTTATGTGAAACAAGCTGTTGTAAGTTAGTAAACCTGAACAAATGAAAAGATATCACAAGGAAGCAATCAGCCAAATTCAGAAGGTGAGACTGTCTACAGGATAATGGACTCAGTTTCCTCAACAAACAATGATTTATAAAAAGGGGTAAAGTGTGGTGGATTATAAAAACAAATGCAATGTTGAACCATTTTTTTTTTAACTTTTGTTGTTGTGGTGGTTGTTTTTGGAGAGATGGGGTCTGGCTATGTTGCCCAAGCTGGTCTTGTACTCCTGACCTTAAGTGACGATCCTCCTGCCTCAGCCTCCTAAAAGTGCTGGGATTACAGCATGGGCTAGTGCATCCAGCAGCTTCTCTGAATCCAGATTCAAACAAACCAACTTTGAAAAGATATTTCTAAGACAATGTCTTGGACATATTTGAATATGTACTGGATATTACCTGATATTAATTTAACGGTAATTTATTACATAGGATTACATATATTTTTACAGTCCTGACTGTTAGAGATGCATGTTGAAATATACTCAGAGGAAATGATGTGATGCCTAGAATATTAAAAGTGCTCACCTATTCCGACACCCAAATGGATGCGGAATAGCTAACCTGAGATTGGCATAATGGTGATAACTTTGAAAGGTGGGTACAATGGAGTTCATTATACTGCTCTTTCGTCTATGTACAAAATGTTCCCAAGTTTAAAATCTAAAATTATTAGGAAAGCTGAAAATGGAGTAGCGGCGTGGCCTCGGCCTATGTGACTGGCAGCGCCAGCACAGGCTTTGTCTAGAAAGGTACAAGGTGACCAACGAAGAACCCCTTCCCGGAAAGGTAAACAGACTTCCCGGCTATGGCACGAGATGCGTTCATTCTAAGACAGAGACGCCAGGAGGCAGATGGACAAGCTCTGGCTGGCGAGTGCACAGACCTAACCTCTAAGGACAGAGCTGGCTTACGGGAGGCTGCAGAAAAAGTGAAAGAGCAGCAGCAGCAATCTGCACGCAGGGACCACACCCTTGCCACCCGACTGGCAACCAAGGAGCGAGAGATGCAAGCGTGGACCACTCAAAGCCAGCACCTCCAGCAAAGCCAGCAGCTGAGCGCCGCCCAGCAGAGATCGACTTGCTCATCCTCAAAATGCAAGTGAACTGGATCCTACTAAAGACAAACTGGAACAAGCCCCAAATGAACTGAGTGCCTGGAGGCTAACACTTGATAAGTGAACAAAACATACTCCCCAGGTAAGACTTCCCCGACAGTGCAGCCGCGAGAAAGCTGTTCCCAGACAGCTCAGCTCTCCTTTCCACACCAAGACTCAGGCTTTTTGAGACAAAAAAAAAAAAAAGCACCACATTCTCACACTGTCCAGCTCGTCGTGCTTAATGTAAAACTTCACAGATGAACCTGCGTTTCCGCTTTTTTCTCTTCCCCATCCCCTTGCTTCAGAGGCCTGAAAGCTCCTAAACCGAATCTCCCTTGAAATTCCACCGCTGCTGGGATACCTTTCCAACGCCTCCACGAAAGGCTTAGAGCTGTCCCCTCGAAGACGTGCGCCCCTGGGATGAAGGATGTTGCGTGTGATGACTTTGGTAGCACTCTTCTCACACGTCTCTGCAATGCAGCATTCGCACACCACAGCTGCCTCACTTTACCGTGTAGTGATGACCTGGAAGATCACGGCACACGGGCAGGAGTGTGAGCACATCTGGTTTGGATGGTGCAAGTGAACATATATGTCAGTACCTTACAGGTATCCTTCGTTTGCTTCTTACTTCACCTTAGCCCCTGCTTCCAGTACAAACCAGAGCCACCTCCTAATAGTTGCTCTGTCCTCGAGAAATAGGAGCTTTCGGTCTGGCTCCAGAGTGGAGAGCTCTCTTCACAGCCACTGAGCTCTGGCTGGAACAGCGTCCCAATAGTGGGACCTCACATTTCTCTTTGCTTGCTAGAACAAGATCTACGAGGAGCCTCTGCTCCATGTTTATGTCATCTTTTTTCTCCTCTTCTGAACCCAACTTTCTCTGAGATGGCTTTTACCTACCCTTTCTTCCTTGAATCACCATGTGGAGGACTGACTCTTCCATCCTGGCTCCCACACCTCTCTCTTTGAGCCACTTCTCCGAGCTATTTGGGAGGACCAACTAAGGATGAAAGTTAGTAAGTCTAAAACCCATTTTATTAATAGATCTAAAATCCATCTTTACTACCCTGGCCTCGATAAGATCAGAGATAGTTTCAATCCACTTAGGAGACGGAAGCTGTGATGTTCTCAAGTTATTTTAGGGGCAATGAAAATGTGCTAAACTCTCTATAGGCCCTTTTCCTTTTAGGATCTCATTTCATCTGCACAATACTGCAAGGATACAGCTATTGGATTCTGGTGCTTACAGAAACTGAATGTTTGCTTAAAGTAACAGCTAATAAAAGGAAAACCAGAGATTCAAACCAGGTCCACGTGGCTCTGTTTCAGTCAAGTTCTGGTTGCAAGAGAGAACCAGCATAAGTAAAACAAACAAACTGAAATGATACACAGTGAGAGATTAAGAACTGGGACTAGCTGGGAACACCAGGAACAGAAGCCATTGACAGGGCAGGACTTCCTGCAGCCTAGAACTGCAAGGTGGCCTGGATTTCATGACAGCTCTAGGAACCTCACTGATAGTTAAACACCCATCGATTTTCATTCTCCTGCTCATTCAGGTGGAGCCACAGCCTGACTTCCTCAGCTGACTCAGAGTTTCTGCTTACCCCAAAGGTTCACCCCTCTACCTTCTAGCTTCAGCTCCAACTGCCAAGTGAAAACTCTTTTCACGTCTCCTAGTTCTAAATCCCAAGAGAAAAGTCAGATCAGCATCTGCTCTCCTTTTAAGACAGAGCACTGGTCAGCCTGCAGACTGGCCGAGCACCAGCCTGCTCTCATCAGCTGGGCCTCGCACCTGCTGCTCCCCTGCCTGGGAGTGATGAGTCCTCGATGTTTAGGACTCAGCTCACCTCCTCAGAGAAGCCTCCCCCGATATTGGGACACCCTACAGTGGTCCAACATGCCCCCTCCTCCCACAGCGCACACAGCCCTGCCGTGCTCTCACTCTTTCAGCTCATTCCCCTGTATTTCATTTTCTCATACCACTTAGCACTACCTCACCCATTTTATTTGTCTGTCTCCTGCTCTGGGATATAAGCTCCATTAATAGGTGGAGCTTGTTTGTCTCATTCTTCCCTAGCCCCAGGACTCAGAACTAGGTGCTTCAGCACCTCGCAGGTGTTCAGTAAAAATCTGCTGAATGAATGAATGAATGAATAGCCAGCCAGACGTGGTGCCTGTAGTAGAGGTTTCTGTTCTTGGTGTGAGCAGAGGAGGTCCCATGATGTGAATATCTAGTCCAATGACCAGTTCCTTAATAGTTTCAAACTGTTTTCAGTTGGCCTCACAATAACCCTGTGTTCTCAGTATTTTTCTTAGCTCTGTTTTATAGATGAAGAAACTGAGATTCAGAAAAGTTAAGTGATTTGCTCCAGGTCACTCAACAGGTGGTTCAACCCAGGGCTGGAACCATATCTGCACATCCCCAAGCCCCTGAGCTTTGTACTGCACCACTCTTCCTCCCAGGAGGGCAAGCAGGAAGGGAAAGGACTTGGCCACCAAGCTCTATGATGACAATAAGAAACAATACAGAACAAAGTAATTATTTCAATTCCCTGTGGGAGGTCATGGTGGCTCTCATTATTCCAGAAGCAGCACAGGCCATATACATCACAGGGATAGAGAGGTTTAGATAAATCTGAGAATGATGGATTCACTGAGCCCCATGATGGACATGTGGTGTGACTTTCTCAGACCTCTTCAGGGTGGCTATGTGGAGGCACCATGACCTCCCACCCACGTTCTCCTGAGAATGCTACTCCACTGCTATGGCACACACCAGCACAGCAGGTCTCATGCCCATTAAACCAGGTAAGATTTGTGAAAGCACTTCAGGTGCACGTGAGTTCTGAACGTGTTCATTTCCTTCATCCCCCAATCACTTGTTACTTGCTTACTGAGCGTATCCTATTGCTATGGACTGAACTGTGTCACCCCAAATTCATTCACTAACCCCCTATGTGACTGTATTTGAAGATAAAGCTTTTAAGGAGGTAATTAAGGTTAAATGAAGTCATAAAAGTGCAGGTGGCTTTGTAACCAGAGAAGGAAAAAGAGATCTGTGTCCACCCTGTGAGGACACACACAGGAAGAGGCCTGACCAGGAACTGAACCTGCCAGAGCATTGATCTCAGACTTCCCATCCGCCAGGACTGTGAGAAAATAAATTCCTGTCATCTAAGCCACCTGCCATTTTGTTGTGACAGCCCCAGCAAATAGAGACAACTCTGTTCCAGGTACTATGCTACTTATTATGTTTCTAAAATGCTTTAGCTTTACACGCCTGGAAAACACCGCAGCCCCAAGAGAAAACCTTTTCTGCACCTGCTGTTAATCCGGAGCATACGTCATGCTGCAGTGCAGCCATGCTCCACCAGCTAGGGGACAGCCTGGCCCGTGACACCAGCTTTCTCCCTCTCTCTGTCCTGCCTTCTCCCCGACCCCCAATCTCTACCCTCTGACCTCTCACACTGTGTACGACCCACCCAGCTATTCATTCGTATTTATGTGCACGGCTTTGACACTTCCGCCTACAATATTGTCAACTGCATTCTATTCAGTCCTCTTTACTGGGCGCTGCTCCGCCCTGGCTCCCAGGTCTAAGGGCCAGCAGAACTGTGGCGCTATTAACAGGATGGGAGATAGGGTGAGATTGCCCCACTTGGGATCCCAGCTGTGTCCTTGCCTAGGTTAGTATCTCTAACCCCCAGTTGCCACCTCTGAAAAAGAGACAGGTAACAGTGCTCACTCATGCTGTTGCACAGACCTCTAGATGAAATAATTTATGAAAAGCGCTTGGCATCGCTGGGACGAACTGAAGACCCTGACACATGTTACCTGTTATAACTCCCACCGGCCGCTCCAGTTCAACCGAAGGTGCTGCCTTCAGCCGCCGGACCTTTCCCCTGCATTGGTCCCTCGCCTGTCAATCACAACCAGGCCCCGCCCCCTTGTTCCTCACTGTTTGCTCGCTCTGGACCCGCCCCGCCCCTCCTCATAGGGCGGTTCCCCAAGGCACAGCCCCGCCCCCGCCCTGTGCGCCTGTGCGGTTGTAGTGCATTGTCAGATGCCGTGGTCAGGTGTCTTGACAGGTGCTTGTCTTGATCACATCGGATGTTGTTTACCTAACACCACCTGTCTTCTGGTCCTGGCTCTTGTCAGGCCTTCAAGGGTGGGAAACCTGCAGCCTCAAGGCCACATGTGGCCTTCCATAACCCCAAGTGTGGACCCGCCACCGAATCCAAACTTTACCAAACAAATCCCTTTCTGTAAAATTTGGATTCAGACAAAAGGCCTCGTCTCTTCTCGGCCTTTTGGCTAAGATCAAGTGCAGACAAAAGGCCCTCACACGAGGATCCAGAGGGCCACATGTGGCCCCCCTTCCAATTAGGAGGACAAAACACATCACCTCCACCTCCCTGGATTTGGTTTGTCCTTTGTTCATGGTGCAAATTGGGCTAGATGGCCCTTAGGAACTTTTCCGAAAGCATTGTTCTGTGCAATGATCAATGGCGGCATTTTGTGCTAAGTGCTTCCTGGACTGACTTTGGTGCTTGCTGTGACATTCCCAGCAGCAGTGTACAAGGGTTCATTTTTCTCCACACCCTCACCAACACTTGTTATTGCTTATCTTTTTTTTGAAAATAGCCACCCCAACAGGTGTGAGATATCTCATTGTAGTTTTGATTTGCATTTCATTAATGATTAGTGATGCTGAGCACCTTTTCATATACCTGTTGGCCATTTTTATGTATTCTTTGGGAAAACGTCTATTCAAATCTTTTGCCCATTTTTTAATTGGATTTGTGTTATTTGCTATTCAGTCATGTGAGTTCCTATTATATTTTATATTCCTTATATATCCCCTTATCAGATGTATGGCTTACAAATATTTTCTCACAATCCATAAGCTGTCTTTTCATTTTTTTGATTGTTTCCTTTGCTTTACAGAAGCTTTTTAGTTTGGTGTAGTCCCACTCATTTATTTTTGCTTTTGTTGCCTGAGCTTTTGGTTTCAAATCCAAAAAGTCATTTCTAAGCACAGTGTCGAGATTGAGGAACTTTTATGATTCTAGGTCTTAAATGTGGTCTTTAAATTATTTTGAGCTGATTTTTTGTGTATAGTGTAAGACAAGTGTCCAATATCATTCTTTTGAGAATGGATATCTAGTTTTTCCAACATCATTTATTGAAGAGACTATCCCTCCCCCATTGTGTATTTTTTGTGTTCTTGTCAAAACACCATATTGTTGACCTTATATTATTGGGCTGTCTATTCTGTTCCATTGGTCTATGTGTCTGTTTTTATGCCAGTACCGTACCATTTTGATTACTATAGCTTTGTAACACAATTTGAAATCAGGAAGTGTGATATTAATATATTCAACTTTGTTCCACTTTCTCAAGTTTGCTTATTTGCAATTCCATACAAATTCTTTTTTTTTGTTTTTTGTTTTGAGACAGAGTCTCACTCTGTTGCCCTGGCTAGAGTGCTGTGGCATCAGCCTAGCTCACAGAAACCTCAAACTCTTGGGCTCAAGCTACCCTACTGCCTCAGCCTCCTGAGTAGCTGGGACTACAGGAATGCACCACCATGCCTGGCTAATTTTTTATATGTATATTTTTAGTTGTCTAGTTAATTTGTTTCTATTTTTTTTAGTAGAGATGGGGGTCTCATTTTTTCTCAGGCTGGTCTTGAACTCCTGAGCTCAAACAATCTGCCCATCTCGGCCTTCCAGAGTGCTGGGATTACAGGCATGAGCCACTGTGCCTGGCCCCATACAAATTCTTTTTTTTTTTTTTTTAAAGTCCAGCGGCTTTTATTAGGTTTGTCTCCTATACCACGCATTCATAGGGAATAGATTCTGGAAGCAGCTCAAGGTCCTTTCTTTGCTTCTCACAGGTGTGCTATGCCTATTATGCCATGATTTCATAGGGAACAGGTCCTACACCTCAGGCTCTTTTCTGTCACTTCTCACAAAGTGTGAAACACCTATTATGCCATGAATTCATAGGGAATAGGTTCTAGCAGCTCGGGCTCCTTTCCATTGGTTCTCACAAAGTGTGCTTCTCTGGGTGGAGCAGGCTGTCGCTTCAGTTGAACCCAGGTACCTTTCTCTTTGGCTTCCTTCTTTTTCTGATCATTTTCCTTCACACGCTTCAGGAAGCTATCTCGGCTCTTAGAGTGCTTAATGTGCTCAATACGTACATTAATCCTCTTGGCAAGAATCTTGCCCTTAACTTGTTTATTTACAACAATTCCAACAGCATGCTGAGTAACATTGTAGACTCTTCCAGTTTTGCCATGGTAACATTTGTGGGGCATGCCTTTTTGAACAGTACCCATTCCCTTGATGTCTACAATGTCACCTTTCTTGTAGATTCGCATGTATGTGGCCAAAGGAACAACTCCATGTTTTCTAAAAGGCCTAGAGAACATGTATCGGGTGCCTCTCCTCTTTCCCTTTGTGTTCGTCATTTTGGCGAATTACTGGAAGATGGCGGCTCTGGCCAAAAGGAAGCCCCATACAAATTCTTGATACAGCAAAGATTCATGCTGTAATTTTCACAATAACCACTAGAATATCTTTTAAAATATACAGTGAAAAAGCTAAATGAGGATAAAATGGAATAATAAAAATAATTAATTCAAAAGAGAATGGAAAGGAACAGAACAAATGGACCAAAGAAGAAGCAAATAGTATGGTGGATTTAAACACAGATATATTAAGACTCAGACATGCCATACAGGTGCCTGGCAACTGGGGATTATCTAACCTAGTCCACCAATGCTGGAACCTGAACACTCTACCAGGGATCCAAGGTTCCATTGACCCAAATTGCTAGCAACACCACAGTGGGTACATATCTAATGAGCCAGAAGACAGCATACCTCTACCTCTCTATACAGAGCAGCAGAGTTCCTGGCCGAGGAGAACAGGTGAATTGCAAACTGCAAAGTTATCTGTTTTGAGCTGAAGGAAGAGAATCCAGATGAGAAGGAATCAGCATAAGAACTCCGGCAATATGATAAAGCAGGCTGTTTCAACACCCACAAAGGATCACACTAGCTCTCCAGCGATGGACTGCAATAAAAAAATAATAATTCTATATAAATTGTAGAAATTTTGAATATGAAATTCAAAATATGGATTGCAAGTGAGCTCAATGGGATCAATGTGAAAGTCGAAAACCAACACAAAGAAATAAAAAAAAATAAGGACATGAATGAAAAATTGACTAACGAGATAGTTTTAAAAACTTAACAGAACTTCTGGAAATCAAAGAATAATTTAGGGAAGTATAAAACACAGTGAAAAATTTCAACAACAGACTAGACTAAGCACAAGAAAGAAATTCAGAGCCTGAAAATAAGGTTTTGAATTAGCCCAGTCACTCTACAAATGGGACGCCTGCACTCGAATGTTTATAGCAGCACAGTTCACAATCACAAAGGTGTGGAAACAACCCAGGGGCCCACTAATACATGAGTGGATTAATAAAATGTGGTATATGTATACCATGAAGTACTATTCAGCTTTAAGAAACAATGGCAATATATGTAACCTTAACATTTGTACCCCCATAATATGCTGAAATAAAAAATAAAGAAAGAAAGAAAGAAAAGACGAAGAAGAAAAGAATTAGCCCAGTCAGTCAAAAATGAAGAGAAAAGAATCAAGAAGAAGGAACAAAGTCTTCAAGAACTATGGGACTATGTAAATGACCAAACATAATAATTATAAGTATCCCTGAGGGAGAAGAAGAAAAAGCAAAAAGCATGGAAAACTACTTGAGGGAAAAATGGAGAAAAACTTCCCTGGTCTTACTAGAGATTTAGACATCCATATACAAAAAGGTCATAAAAGTCCTGGAAGACTTATTGCAAACAGGACATGTCCAGGGCAATAGTCATCAGTCTGGCCAAAGTCAAAGTGAAGGAGAAAATCCTATAAGCTGTGAGATGAAAGCATCAAGTAACTTACAAAGGAAAACCTATCAGACTAATAGCCAAATTCTCAGAGGAAACCTTACAAGCCAGAAGGAAATGAGATCCTATCTTTAGTCTTAATAAACAGAATAACTGTCAGCCAAGAATTTTGTATCCTGCAAAACTAAGCTTCATAAATAAAGTAGAAATAAAGTCTTTCCCAGACAAGCAGGCACTAAGGGAATTTGTCACCATTAGACCTGCCCTACAAGGAATCCTTCAAAGTGCACTATACATCAAACAGAACAATCAATACCCTCCAGGGTAAAAACAACCAAAAGTAAAAACTCACAGCTCTTATAAAACAGTATCAAAAAGGAGAAGACAAAGCAACTAGGTAACAATGAACATGATGGCCAGTATACTATCTCACACATCAATATTAACATCAGGCTGGGCGCGGTGGCTCAAGCCTGTAATCCTAGCTCTTTGGGAGACCGAGGTGGGCGGATCGTTTGAGCTCAGGAGTTCGAGACCAGACTGAGCAAGAGCGAGACCCCATCTCTACTATAAACAGAAAGAAATTAATTGGCCAACTAATATATATAGAAAAAATTAGCCGGGCATGGTGGCGCATGCCTGTAGTCCCAGCTACTTGGGAGGCTGAGGCAGCAGGATTGCTTGAGCCCAGGAGTTTGAGGTTGCTGTGAGCTAGGCTGATGCCATGGCACTCACTCTGGCCTGGGCAATAAAGTGAAACTCTGTCTCAAAAAAAAAGAAAAAAATATTAACATCAAACGTCAACACTGTCAATACCCAACTTAAAAGATACAGATTGGTGGGAAGGGTTAAAAATAATTGCCCAAATATCTTCTGTCTCCAAGAAACACATTTAAAAGTCTCATAGACTTAAGGTAAAAGAGTGGAAAAATATTACATGCAAATGAAAACCAAAAGCAAGGAAGAGTGGCTATTCTTATTATAGATAAAATATACTTTAAACCAATAACTGTGAAAAAGACAAAGATGGTCATTATATAACAATAAAGGGGTCAATTCAGTAAGAATATATAACAATCCTAAATGTATATGCACCTAACATAGGAGCTCTCAGATTCAAAAAACAAATACTGCTAGTTTTAAAGAAAGAAAGAAACAGCAACATAATAATAGTGGGGTATTTCAACACTCCACTGACAGAACTAGACACATAGATTATCAAGGCAAAAAATCAACAAAAAACACTGGACTTAAATGGGACTCTACAACAAATGGACTGAACAGACATTTAGAGAACATTCTACCCACAAACTGTGGAATATACATTATTATCATCAGCACATGGAACATTTTCTAAGAGAGATCATATGCTAGGCAACAAAACAAGTCTCCTCAAATTGAAAAAATTAGAAATCATACCATGTACCTTCTCAGACCACAGTGGAACAAAACTAGAAATCAATTCCAAGAGAAAATCTCAAAACCACAAAAACACAAGGAAATTAAACAACCTGCTATTAAATGATCCCTGGGTCAATGATAAAATCAAGATTTAAATTTAAAAATTTTTCAAATAGAATGGCAAAAGCAACAAATGCTACCAAAATCTCTGGGATAGGCCAAAAGCACTGCTAAGATTGCTATAGTACATCAGAAAGATAGAAAAATCACAAGTAACAACATATTGTCACAACTTAGGGAACTAGAAAATGAAGAACAAAACAAATCCAAAGCGACCAAAAGACAAGGAATAATAAAGATCACCACAGAACTAAAAGAATTGGAAACAAATGAACAACAACAACAACAAAAATAGAAAAACTCTACAAAAAAAAGTTGGTTCTTTGAGAAGGTAAACAAAATTGACAGACCACTATCTAGATTAACCAGGGATAGAAGAGAAAGGATTCTAATAAGCTCAATTAAAAATAAATAATGAGACCTTATTACTGATGCCACAAAAATGCAAAAGATCATCTAAGACTACTATGAAAACTCAACACACACAAAGTAGGAAATCTACAGGAAATGGATATAGTTTTGTAAATACACAACTTCCCAAGCATGAATCAGGAAGAAGGAGAAATACTAAACAGACCAATGAGTAACAAGATTGAAACAGTAATAAAAAATCTCCCCACCAAAAAAAAAAAGTCAAATTCTACCACATCTACAAAGAAGAACTGGCATCTATCCTACTGAAACTGTTGCATAACATTGAGAAGGAGGGAATCATCCCTAACTCATTCTATGAAGCCAGTATAACTCTGATTCCGAAACCAGGAAAAGATACAACAAAAACAGAAAACTATAGACTAATATCTATCATGAACATAGATTCAAAAATCCCCAACACAATATTAGCAAACTAAATGCAAAAGCACATCAAAAAGATAATTCACCATAATCAAGTGGGTTTCCTCCCAGAGATGCAAGCATGGTTCAACATATGCAAACCAATAAATGTGATTCAACACATAAAGAGAATTAAAAACAAAAACCATATGATTATCTCAATAGATGCAGAAAAAGCATTTGATAAAATCCTGTACCCCTTTATGATAATTACCCTAAACCAAGTAGGCATAGAAGGAACATACCTCAAAATAATAAAAGCTATATATTGACAAACCCGCAGGTAACATCATAGTGAATTGGGAAAAGTTGAAAGCGTTCCCCCTAAGAACTAGAACAAGACAAGGCTGCCCTCTCTCACCACTTCTATTCAACATAGTACTAGAAGTCCTAGGCAGAACAATCAGACACAGGAAAAAAAAAATAAAGGGCATCCAAATTGGGAAAGAGGAGGTCAAACTATGCCTGTTTACTGATGATATAATCTTATATCTAGAAAATCCTAAAGATTCCTCCAAAAGACTCCTAGAATTGGTGAATAAATTCAGTAAAGTCTCAGGTTACAAAACTAATGTACAGAAATCAGTAGACTTTCTATACACTAGTACCAGTCAAGCTGAAAGTCAAATCAAGAACTAAATACCACATACTATAGCTGGAAAGAAAATAAAATACCTAGGAATATACTTTTTTTTTTTATTTCGGCATATTATGGGTAGGAATATACTTAAACAAGGAGGTGAAAGACTTCTACAAGGAGAACTAAAAAACACTGATGAAAGAAATCATAAATGACACAAACAAATGGAAAAACAACCCAGGCTCCTGGACCAGAAGAATGAATATAGTGAAAATATCCATACTAACTAGTGTGATTTACAGATTCAACACAATTCCCATCAAAATACCAACTGCATTTTTCACAGAACTACAAAAAACAATCCTAAATTTTATCTGGTATTTTAAAAAGTCCAAATAGCCAAAGCAATGGTAATCAAAATGAGCAAATCTGGAAGCATAATATTACCTGACTTCAAATTATACCACAAGCCTATAGTAACCAAAACAGCATGGTATTGGTATGAATGTAGACACATAGATTAATGGGACAGAATAGAGAACACAGGAATAAAACCACATGCCAATAGTCAACTGATCTTAAACAAAGCAGTCAAAAACAGACTGGGGAAAGTATTCCATATTCAATAAATGCTGCTGGGAAAATTGGACAGCAATATGCAGAATAATGAAACTAGAACCCTGTCTGCCACGATATACAAAAACTTCAAGATAGATGAGACTTAAATTTAATACCTAAAACCATAAAAATTACATAAGGAAACATAGGAAAAACTCTTCTGGACATGGCCCTAGGCAAAGAATTTATTACTAAACTCCAAATACAAATACATCAATAACAAAAATAAATAAATGGGACTTAATTAAAATAAAAAATTTCTGCACAGCAAATCAAATAATCAACAGAGTAAACAGACAACCAACAGAATAGGAGAAAATACTTGAAAACTATATATATATATATATTTTTTTAATTTTTAATTTTTATTTTTTGAGACAGAGTCTTGGTCAATTGCCCAGGCTAAAGCACTGTGGCATCAGCCTAACTCACAGCAGCCTCAAACTCCTGGGCTCAAGCAATCCTACTGCCTCAGCCTCCTGAGTAGCTGGGACTACAGGCATGCACCACCATGCCCAGCTCATATTTCTATATATTTTGAGTTGTCCAGCTAATTTCTTTCTATTTTTTTAAGTGGAAATGGAGTCTCACTCTTGTTCAAGCTGGTCTCGAATGAGCTGAGCTCATTCGAGCTGAGCTCAAATGATCCACCTGCCTCGGCCTCCCAGAGTGCTAGGATTATAGGCGTGAGTACTGGGTGGAAAACTATATATCTTACAAAGGACAAATATTCAGAATCTGCAAGGAACCCAAACAAGTCAGTAAGAAAATAAACAAATAACTCTCTTAAAAAGTGGGTAAAAGACATGCACAGACATTTTTGAAAGGACGATACACAAATTGCCAACAAATATATGAAGAAATGCTCAACATCATTAAGCAAAACAGAAATGTAAATTAAGACCACAATGAAATATCTCACACTAATCAGAAAGGCAACTATTAAACAGACAGAAAATAAGATATGTTGGTGAGAATGTTAAGAAAAGGAACTCTTATATACTGTTGGTGGGAATGTAAATTACTAAAACATCTATAGGTAACAGTATGGAGATTCCTCAAAGAACTAAAAATAGACCTACCATTTGATCCAGCAATACCACTACTGGGTAGCTATCCAAGGAAAAAGAATTCATAATATCAAAAAGACACCTACACCTGAATGTTTATCACAGCACAGTTCAGAATTGCTGAGATATGGAATCAACCTAAGTGCCTATAAAATGATGAGTGGATAAAGACAATGTGGTATGTGAGTATGTGTGTGTATGTACATATATACAGTCTACATATATAGATAGTCTCTCTCTCTCTGTCTTTCTCTCTCTCTCTATATATATATATACATACCATAGAGTACTACTCAGCCATAACAAGGAATGAAATAATGTCTTTTGAAGCAATTTTGATGGAATAAGAGACCATTATCTTACGTGAAGTCTCTCTGGAATGGAAGAATGAATACCACACGTTTTCACTGACAAGTGAGAGCTAAATGATGGGTTTATAAGGTCATAAAGTGTTGTAATGGACACTGGAAACTAAGAAGGGGGAAAGGAGACAGGAGGACTGGACTAAAAAATTACCTGTGGAGTACAATGTACATTTTTCTGTTGAATGGCACTCCAAAGCCCTGACTTCAGCATTGTAAAATTCATCCATATAACAAAAAACACTTTACCCTCTAAGTATATTGAAATTGTAAAAACGAATTAATGAATTTAAAGAAGAAGAAAAAATTACATAATTGAAAAATATACATGACAGGGTGAAAGTTCAGACCTTGGAGAACACACCAGCACCAGAACAATTTATTTCGTGATGGCAGGCTGGGTGGTACGGAGATAGACACAGGATATTCTCCTGTTACTCTCCTAGGAATTGGTTACTCAGAGGATGGATGTGAAATAAAGCAGTTTGAGGGGTGGGGAATCTTGAAGAAAAAGACAGTTGTGTGGAAAAGCATTTCCTATGCTCGCTCTCTGAACTCTAGGTCTCCAAATAAGATTCAGAGAGAATGACCTGGGCTCAGTGAACCTAAACAGGGACCTGTCTCAGCAGCCCAGGAATTAATAAAAGACACAAAAGGTCAAAGCAGCACAGACTTTGACAACTATGATCACTGAGAAAAGCCCTTGGGATTTAAGACTTACCAGAACATCAGGCAGCTTTAGAAGTTTCAGTAGAGAAGTGCAGGCAGAAGCCAACACCCACAGGGTCAAATAGAGAATGGAACCTCTTTCACTGAGTTCTTGCAAGGAATAAATGAAATACATTTCATTTTTTACTTTACCTAGAAAACTGAGTGCAGCCACATTTTCTTCAACAGTGGTAGTAGGGTTGAATGACACCATTGGGAGACTCAACCTCTCCTTCCTTCCACTAACCACACCTGCCAGGGAAGAGGTCATGGCAATGACCTGATCCTGTTAACGCACAAAGTCTCTGCCTTTAATTTGTGCTGCTCCTCAACAAGTGCTCAACAGAATTGAATTGCTCTGTCAAATGAAATGGGAAGAACTTTTAGTGTGCAGTTACAACTTTAATAGCAATGGGGAAATGAGGAGTATTGGGAGAGAGCTGGGAGTAAACACAGAAGAGAGCCACAGGCCTGAGTAACATGGTCTCTTGGTGTGCATATGTGTACACGTGTGTTTGCGTCTGTGCATGTTTGTGTGTTTCTGGCAATGAAACTACTGTGAATAAAGACAGCACAGCAATTCCTGTTGTCAGGACAGCCATAGAATATTTATGAATGTGAATGTCTCACAGTAAGTGTGACAGTCCTTGTTGCACTATGTGATGACACAAGCCTTCACCTTCACTCCATGACCCCAACGTCAGGAAAGCTCTGTTGCATGAGAAACATCATCCTGGAAGGGAAACCTTTCATGTTTGGGTCAGCAGGGGAGAGCAGAGAACTATACCAGTAGGTAAGTAATAAAGAAGGCTGAGAAATTGAGTGCAATATAATAGAAAGAACAGTGGTAAAATTAAAGTAGTAGAGGTTGAAAATGTAGACAGAACTTCAGAAAGTAGGGAGTCTTTGCTGACTGTGCACCCTCAGGTGAGCTCTACATCTCATCGGGTTTTTAGCCTTTGGTTGTGCAAGGTGGAAAGAAGAATCTGAGAAAGCACAGTCCTGCCCTCTGAGTCATCTCTGGGACTGTGATACCTGGGGTTCCTGAGAAGCAGAGAACAACCTGGTATCAGGGCTAGGAAGAGGGGTGGGGCCAATGTGGAAACTGTCAGATAGGAATCTCCTCAGACAGTATTTCCCAACAGGGAAAATTCTGTTTTATTCTCATCTGTATCCATTCCCTCTCCCTTCCCTCCTGTTACACAGGAAGAGTCTAGCTGTCTACCCAAGGCCAATTCTTCTACCTGCATCTGAATGACCCCCTCCCTCCCCTGTCACGTTGTCCCTCCATCTTTATGCCTCCTGTATTCTGCATGTGCAGTGTTTCACTCTACTAGTTCACTGCCAGCCAGGCACCTTCAAACCTACTCCCCCGCAAAGAAAAGCCCTCCCTTGAGCTCTCACTTCTAGCTGCATTCTGGCCCCTCAAATAATAAGAAAGATTTACAGAAAACAGCAACTGTCCCCTGCCAACTCCACACTCCAATTTCTCCGTATATGGTCTATATCTTACAATTAGTTCTGAAGTGCCTTTTAGTCTATATGTCTTCCCCTTTTATTTCTTGCAGTTTCTTTGTTGATGACATCAAGATGTTTATCTCCTATTATAGATTTTGCTGGTTATTTCCCCTCAGTGTTGATTAACATGTTCTTTGATCCTCTGTATTTCCTACAAATTGTTACAGATTTGGTGAGATTGTCAACAATTTTTTGTCACAAAAATGACTTCATTGGTGGTCCTAGATATTTCCATCAGGAGAAACACAATCTTTAGCAGCCTCTCTTTTTGTAAATTTAGCCATCATAGATAACCATTCCTTAGATTTACTATTTTATTAGGGATTGTGAACTGTTGGTATTTTAATTCCATCATTCCTACTCTGTTTATTGGCTGGAATATTTCTAAGAAATGAAATTTTACGTAAAGCTATTTGGATTGGAAAGTGGTAAGAATGTCGAATTAGAATTGGTTTAAGATTTCTTTAACACCTGTGGGTTTTTTGTTGTTGTTTTTGTTGAATCAGTAAGCATAGGAGGTAACAGATGTACAAGAATTTATGCATAGAGATCTAGCAGAGTAGAATAGCTGTAGTTTCATGCTGATTCCTTTCCTTTTGTGGGCTTGCTGGATATTCAGTGGTCAATGTATTCAGCATAGTGACAATCTACCAGGGCAGAAAAGCCTGGAATGATAGGTTTGCTGCTATAGCAGTAGATTCATGAAGAGTGTAGGGCACACTCTGTCAGGACACAGGAATTCACTTTATTAATATGTACAGAAAGTTTTGCAATGCCATGGTTATATACTTTCCTTTTTTGTATGTATTTCTTTATCACTATGCGTAGGAGGTTTAGCTGTGGCATGCTATATCTTAGTGAAGAATTTAGGTTTTACTTCATATTCTATAGGTAGCTATTAAAAGTTTTAAGCAACTGATATAGATCTTTATATTAAGAGAAAAAAATCTGCTATGAGCTCTAAGTGTCCATAAACATTCCTGCTGGGCATGCTAGGAATGCAAGTCTCTGACTATTCTTTACTAGGGCTATTGCTCACGGTTGTTTTTAGAAGAAATAACCATGTGAAGTAAGGTAATTTTTCCCAGAGACAAAGAACAGACTTGAATCTGCCTACTATGGAAGTGGTGATTCCCCAAAGCACAGTGGTTCTCTCTTATAATGCAACCCACTGTAGGTGTGGTCATCCATTGAGACCCACCTGCATCACACTCATGGGACTTGGGAGGACAGGTGGAACTGATGGGAACCTGAAATTCTGGCTATTGCTTTTTCACTGATGTCCTTTGCCTCTCAACTAGGAGTCTAGTGTCTCCTGCCACCATCCCTCAAACAGTAACAGGCTAACTGGCTAACTTTTAAGTAAAGTAAAATCTTAGAACCTTCACAGTTGTTGACATGGGGCCCACCCAATTGGCAGAAAAGAAATCATGATACCTTTCTGTGCTGATGAGGATGCATAAAAAAAAAAAAAAAAAGCACTCCAGACATAGACAAATATGCACTCCAGATGGATTAAAGGTTTGAATGTAAGTCCTGAAACCATAAAAATACTAGAAGAAAACCTAGAGAAAACTTTCCTGGACATTGGTCTAGGCAATGAAAACATGACTAAGACCTCAAAGCCTAGGCAACTAAAACAAAAATAGACAAATGGGACTTCAACTACAAAGTTTTTGCACAGCAAAGAAAATAATCAACAGAGAAAACATTTGCAAATTAAACATTGGATGGGGACTGATATCCAGATTTCACAAGGAACTGAAACTACTCAAAAAAAAAACCAAAAAAAAACCAAAAACCCAAATTAACTCCATTAAAAAGTGGGCTAAAAATATACACATTATCCACAGGAAGACAAATAAAGGGCCAAGAAACGTATGAAATAATGTTCCACATCACTAATCATCAGAGAAATGCAAATTAAAACCATAGTGAGCTATCTTACGCTAACAGAAAGGCTAGTTTTTTTTGTTTATTTTTTTTTAAGAGAATCTCACTCTGTTGCCTGTGCTTAGAGTGCTGTGGTATCAGCCAAGCTCACAGCAACCTCGAACTCCTGGGCTCAAGCCATAATCCTGCCCCAGCCTCCTGAGTACCTTTGACTACAGGTGTGTGCCACCACACCAGGCTAATTTTTTCTGTTTTTATTCCTGGCTAATTTCCTTCTATTTTTAGTAGAGACAGGGTCTTACTCTTGCTAAGGCTGATCTCCAATTCCTGCCTCAAATGATCCTCACACCTTGGCCTCCCAGAGTGCTAAGATTACAGGTATGAGCCACCATGCCTGGCCAAAAGGCTAGTACTAAAAGGACAAAAAATAACAGAGGTTGGTGAGAATGTGGAGAAAAGGAACTCATACAGTACTGGTGGGAATATAAATTACTGAAACCTCTATAGAAAACAATATTGAGTTTCCTCAAAGAACTAAAAGTAGAGCTACCATTCAGTCCAGCAATCCCACTATTGGGTATCTATTCAAAGGAAAAGAAGTCATAATATCAACAAGACAACTGCTCCTGGATGTTTATCATGGCACAATTTACAACTGCAGAGATATGGAATCAACCTAAGACCCTATGAAATGAGTGGATAATGACAATGTGGTATATACATACACCATGGAGTACTACTCAGACATAACATGGAATGAAATAATGTCTTTTGCAGCAACTTGGATGGAACAAGAGACCATTATCTTAAGTGAAGTATCTCAGGAATGGAAGAATGAGTGATGCATGTTCTCACTCACAAGTGGGAGCTAAATGATGGGCATATATGGCCATCAAGTGTTGTTACGGACATTGGAAACTAAGAAGGGGGAAGAAGGGAGGAGATGAAGAATAAAAAATTACCCGCTGAGTACAATGGACATTATTCAGTTGAGTGGTCCCCTAAAAGCCCTGAATTCAGCATTCTGCAAATCATCCATACACCAAAAAACATTCATATCCCCAAAGTGTATTGAAATTTATAAAATAAATTAATTTAAAAAAGAAAAATTACATAATTGAAATATATGCATAACAGGGTGAAAGCTCGGACCTTGGAGAACACACCAGCATCAGAACAATTTATTTTGTGATGGCAGGCTGGGTGATACGCAGATAGACACAGGATATTCTCGTGTTACTCTTCTAGGAATTGGTTAATCAGAAGATTGGAAATATAGCAGGCTGAAGGGTTGGGCAGCCTGAAGAAGAAGATACAGGTATGGGGAAAAGCATTTCCTCTGCTCTCTGAACGCTAGGTCTCCAAATAAGAAACAGAGAAAATGACCTGGGCTCAGTGAACCTAAACAGGGACCTGTCCCAGCAGCCCAGGTAAAAAACACAAAAAGTCACAGCAGCACAGGATTTGCCAACTATGATCACTGAGCAAATCCCTTGGGATTTAAGAATTACTAAATCATCAAGAAGCTTTAAGAGAAGTTTCAGTACAGAAGTGCAGGCAGAAGCCAACACCCACAGGGTCAAATAGAGAATGGAGCATATCTCACTGACTTCTTGTAAAGAATAAACAAAATGCATTTCATTTTCTACTTCCACTAGAAAGCTGAATGCAGCCACTGTTTCTTTGACTCTGGTGATAGGGTTGAGTAACACCATTGGGAGACTCAACCTCTCCTTCCTTCTACTAACCACACCTGCCAGGGAAGAGGTCATGGCAATGACCTGATCCTGTTAATGCACAGTCTCTGCCTTTAATTTGTGCTGCTCCTCAACAAGTGCTCAACAGAATTGAATTGCTCTGTCAAATGAAATGGGAAGAACTTTTAGTGTGCAGTTACAACTTTAATAGCAATGGGGAAATGAGGAGTATTGGGAGAGAGCTGGGAGTAAACACAGAAGAGAGCCACAGGCCTGAGTAACATGGTCTCTTGCTGTGCATATGTGTACACGTGTGTTTGCGTCTGTGCATGTTTGTGTGTTTCTGGCAATGAAACTACTGTGAATAAAGACAGCACAGCAATTCCTGTTGTCAGGACAGCCATAGAATATTTATGAATGTGAATGTCTCACAGTAAGTGTGACAGTCCTTGTTGCACTATGTGATGACACAAGCCTTCACCTTCACTCCATGACCCCAACATCAGGAAAGCTCTGTTGCATGAGAAACATCATCCTGGAAGGGAAACCTTTCATGTTTGGGTCAGCAGGGGAGAGCAGAGAACTATACCAGTAGGTAAGTAATAAAGAAGGCTGAGAAGTTGAGTGCAATATAATAGAAAGAACAGTGGTAAAATTAAAGTAGTAGAGGTTGAAAATGAGAACTTCAGAAAGTAGGGAGTCTTTGCTGACTGTGCACCCTCAGGTGCTCTACATCTCATCGGGTTTTTAGCCTTTGGTTGTGCAAGGTGGAAAGAAGAATCTGAGAAAGCACAGTCCTGCCCTCTGGGTCATCTCTGGGACTGTGATACCTGGGGTTCCTGAGAAGCAGAGAACAACCTGGTATCAGGGCTAGGAAGAGGGGTGGGGTGAATGTGGAAACTGTCAGATAGGAACCTCCTCAGTATCTCCCAACAGGGAAAATTCTGTTTTATTCTCATCTGTATCCATTCCCTCTCCCTTCCCTCCTGTTACACAGGAAGAGTCTAGCTGTCTACCCAAGGCCAATTCTTCCACCTGCATCTGAATGACCCCCTCCCTCCCCTGTCATGTTGTCCCTCCATCTTTATGCCTCCTGTATTCTGCATGTGCAGTGTTTCACTCTACTAGTTCACTGCCAGCCAGGCACCTCCAAACCTACTCTACTGCAAAGAAAAGCCCCTTGCCTTGAGCTCTCACTTCTAGCTGCATTCTGGCCCCTCAAATAATAAGAAAGTATTATTATAGTAGTAGTAATTAGTAATAGCAATTATTATTGCTATTACAGTAAATTGCAACTGTCCCCTGCCAACTTCACACCCTAATTTTTCCATATATGGTCCTTATCTTGCAATTAGTTCCTAAGTTCCTTTTAGTCTATACGTCTTCCCTTTTTATTTCTTGTAGTTTCTTTGTTGATGACACCAAGTTGTTTATCTCCTATTCTGGATTTTGATGGTTATTTGCCTTTGGTGTTCTTTTAACCCGTTCTTTGATCTCCTGTATTTCCTATAAATTGTCAGTGATAGCAATTATCATTAACAACAATTTGGTGAGATTGTGAAGGATATTTTTGTGGCAAAAATGATTTTATAGGTGATCCTAGATACTTCCAGGAGGAAAAACATAATCTTTAGCAGTCTCTCTTTTTGTGAATTTAGCCACCACAGACAACCATTTCCTAGATATACTATTTTATTAGGTGTTATGAACTGTTGGCATTTTATTTCCATCATTCTTGCTTCATTTATTGGCTAGAATATTTCAAAGAAGTGAAATTTTACATAAAGATGTTTGGAATGGAAATCGGCATGATTGTTGAATTAGAATTGGCTTAGAATTGCTTTAACACCTGATTTTTTGCTGAATCAGCAAGTACGAGGGTACAAGATGTACAAGAATTTATGCATAGAGGTCTAGAAGAGTAGAAGAGCTGTAGTTTCATGCGGATTCCTTTCCTTTTGGGGGCTTGCTGGATATTTCAGTGGTCAATATACTCAGCATAGTGACGATCTACCAGGGCAGAAAAGCCTGGAATGATAGGTTTGCTGCTATAGCAGTAGATTCATGGAACAGTGTGGGGTATGCTCTGTCAGGACTCAAGAACTCACCTCATTAATATGTACAGAACGTCTTGCAATGGCATGGTTATATACTTTCCATTTGTTTGTGTTTCTTTATCACTACACCCAGCCGGTTTAACTGTGGCAGTCTACACCTTGGTGAAGAATTTAGGTTTTACTTCATATACATATATGGAACTGTCCCCTTTCTCCTGTTCCCCTCCGACCTACCTGCCCCTCCCCCAGCCTCCAGCAGCTCCCTAGTCCCTGCGCCCCCTCCCCCGACGCGGCCCGCTCACTGGTGCCCCGGGCAGGCTCAGGACGCCCCCGCCCCGCACCCAGCGGTAGCACGGGAACGCCGCCTCCGCAAAGGCTCCCGGCCCCGCACCGTGATGCGGTCGCAGAACCACGCGTCGTCCACCAGCGAGTGGTGTTTGCACAACCTCACGAACTGCAGGGTCCCCAAGTCCTCGGGAACCTCAAGATCAAATTCCTTTGGGGGCCGCTGTGGACAGAAAAGGGATCAGCTCCCAAGACCCTTTCTGAAATGTTCAGTCTGCGCTACTTGGCGGCAACACAGAGGGCGGGGGCAGTGGAGCGGCTCGGAAAAGGACCCTGGTGGGTCCGCCCAGTCCCGTCTCCAGTTGCTTCCCGCCCCGCACTTGGCGGCTCACCTTCCGCAAAGCCCAACTTCTCAGCACAGCGCAGAGAGGGGCAGCCCTTCCCCACCGCCACTCGGGACGGTCTCAGGTTCGGGCGTGTCTGGGTGGGGACCCAGGAGTTCCCTGGACCCTGCCATGGGCGGGCACGCGGGGCTCTGCTTTATAAAGCCCATGACTGGTCCTGCGGGCCACGCGTCAGGAGCGGCCCCGAGGCGTTCCCCGGAATCATTCACCGGCCAGGTGCTCAGAGGAGCAGACGCTGCCATGGGCCGCTACCGCATCCGCGTGGCCACAGGGGCCTGGCTCTTCTCCGGGTCCCACAACCGCGTGCAGCTGTGGCTGGTCGGGGCGCGCCGGGAGGCGGAGCTGGAGCTGCAGCTGCGGCCGGCGGGGGGCAAGGTGGGGGCGGCGGGGGACCCTGGGCCGCACTGGTAGCGGGAGGGCGAGGTGACAGCTTGGATCGGGACTTCGTGGAGTTGAGACGTGGGTGGGGGGGTGGTGGTGAAGAGAGAGGGTCGGGACTTTGGGTTCCGGGCTGGATTCAACTCACTTCTTCCTTTCCCGACCCTTCTCCTCCCGACGTCCAAGTCCTTCTCCAAATGACCCAGAGGTAAGTGCATGACCAGTGGTCACACGAGAAGCTCCTCCAAGCAGGGGCGCGGTGAGAGCGCAGTCAGTGGGGCCCACACAGGTGTGATGCTCAGTCGTCAACTCAAGTCACTGAGGCCACGCACTGGGTCCCCGTCTTCCCCTCGGGCATCTGAGACCCACGGGGCAGGTTCTGCGGGGGAGGAAACCAAGGCCCTGGTAAACTGAGGCTCCACAAAGGAGCGGCTCCGCCCTCAAAACCGCCTCTCCCAGGTCCCCGATACTAAGTCTGGCCGGTCCGGCCCCCACAGGAGGAAGAGTTTGATCTTGAGGTTCCCGAGGACTTGGGGACCCTGCAGTTCGTGAAGTTGCGCAAACACCACTCGCTGGTGGAGGACGCGTGGTTCTGCGACCGCATCACGGTGCAGGGCCCGGGAGCCTGCGCGGAGGCGGCGTTCCCGTGCTACCGCTGGGTGCAGGGCGGGGGCGTCCTGAGCCTGCCCGAGGGCACCGGTGAGCGGGCCCCATTGGGGGAGGGGGCGCAGGGACTAGGGAGCTGAGGGGGGTGGGGGGTAGGGGATTGGGGTGGGGTTGGGGGACAGGGGAAGGAAGGTCGGAGGGGACAGGAGAAGGGTGAGCACGGGGCAGGTTACATTTGCAGAACGCAGCATGTGTGAAAGGGAACCGAAAGAAAGTGATGAAGTCCCGAAGTGATGCATAGAATTTAAAAAGTTCTGAAGGAGACTGGAAACAAGGAAATAGGTGACTTAAGATCCTCTCTTCCAAAGATGGTGACGACAGGGAATCAGAGCAGCAATGGGAAACAAAAGCCACAGTGAAAGGAGGAAGATCTCCGAGGGAGCGGAGCAGTGAGGGCAGGGTCAGGGCAGGGGGTCACATGGAATAGGAGACGGTGGGTGACCCGTGAGCAGGAGATAGGTGAAGGAAACAATTAGCCGTAATATCTGGGAGCTCCTTTGGCTGGAAAAACACGGAAGGCAGCTGAGCGGGACAGGGAGCATTGATGGGGGAGGGATGAAGACAGCAAATATAGAATTTGCCACTTTAGCTAATTGGTAAGAGAGACCTTGAGGCGAGGGCTGGTAAGAATGGACACAAAATATGTGCCTTTGAGGGGCAAGTGGATATAAGCACAGGTGAGAATAGGAACAGGTCAGGTTAACAAATATAAATGATATGATAATGGTGTCAGGTTAAGATGGAGCCAGGTAAGGGTGGATGGAGCCAGGTAAGTGACAGGGGATTATTTGTTCTCTGGGACACGTGAGAGAGCAGGTTGAGGGCGGCTCATGTAGAATTTTTTTTATCTCAGGCAACAGATGAGGCTAGAGGTAGGGAAGGTCAGAGGATTTAAGTGTACCTGACATGAAATATGCCATTTGGAGAACACGTGAAGGTGTGGACAGGAGGAGACTAGGATAGGTGTGAATAACAAAAGTAACACATGATAATGTAGGACAGATGTGGACGTGGCAGGTGATTAAGAAGAAAACGCATAGGTAATGGGGAATAGGGACAGGTAGGGAAATTTGAATTAAGGCTTAGGAAAGGGTGGCAAACATGGAATTTTTGCCTCAGGCAAAATATGAGGGCTGAGATTGGTGAAGTCAAGAAAAGGTGGGGGAGGGTGATGATTCAATAAATGAGGAGGGAATCAATCAGGAGAGAGAGAGAAAAAGGAAAAAAAGTACAGTGCAATACAGCTCAGAAATGGGAGTCTGGAACAAGCCAGGGAGTAGCATGATTGGATAAAGCTGTGTGGTCAATCTCTTAATGTCTCCCCAGCTCGCCTGGCAGGAGACAATGCCTTGGACGTGTTCCAGCAGCATCGAGAGAAGGAACTGAAGGACAGAAAGCAGATCTACCGGTGACAATCCACGCTTAGGCCTCCCAATTGTCCCACCCTTTCCCTGACCGTGTCCCCATCATTGACCTCAACATCCTCCCTGAAGGCTTGTTCCCAACTTCTAGCTGGGCCACCTGGAAGGAAGGGTTACCCCTGACCATAGCTGCAGACTGTAAGGATGACCTACCTCCAAATATGAGATTCCATGAGGAGAAGAGGCGGGACTTTGAATGGGCGCTGAGGGCAGGGTGAGAAAATGGTGAGGGGACTGGGGGCCGGTGGACCCACAAATAGGTGGGATTTGGTAAGTTGATGTTTTCATCCTCCATCCCTGTCCTAGGGCTCTGGAGTTCGCCCTCAAGCTTGTTTACACCTTCATGAGATCCTGGGACAACCCAGAGGATTTTGATCAGATCTTCTGGGGCCAGAAGAGCGCCATCGCTGGTCAGTGACAACCCCAGGTCTCCATAACCTCTTGATGGCCCCTTTGGATGACTCCTCTGTGGACCTCCATGGTCCCCATAACTCCTTGCCAAATGAGAACATATTGTGCCTTGTGATCTCACAGAGGCCTCAAGAATGAAAAGAAAGGGTCTGGATATATGGTAGCCATATGCCTGGATCCCTGGGTAGAGGCTGGAGGAGACGGGGACCCCAACCGTGGTAGACGTCCTCCTTCCACCCCTACCCCACAGAGAAGGTTCACCAGCACTGGCAAGACGATGAGCTTTTTGGCTACCAGTTCCTCAATGGCGCCAACCCCATGCTGTTGAGACGCTCCACCTCTCTGCCCTCCAGGCTGGTGCTGCCCTCGGGGACAGAGGAGCTTCGGGCCCAGTAAAAGAACTCCAGGTACTTCCTCCTGTATTCTATTGTTCCCTCCTTGGTAGCCTGGCCAGGAGAAGTGGTCAAGCGCAGAGAAGAGTACATGGGAAGGGAGGCTCTCCTTGGCCCAGAGTCCTCTGCGGGGGAAAAAATCAGAGACCATGAAGTATGTAAAGGAAAAGTCCTAGGCCGGTGGCATCCAAACAAGGGAGTAGGCTAGTAGGAGACGTTTAAGAAAGGGACCTGGCCATCTTGACGAGAAGGGAGCTTAGTGTACTTGTGATGCACAGGGATTGACAAACCTAGTCCTAAGACTACCTCTGCCACAAACAAGCTCTGTGACCCAAAGGAAGACTCCCCTCATTGGACCTTATTTCTCACATTAAAATGAGAGGACTTAGACCTGACACTCCCATGAGTCCTTCAGCTCTGCCGCCCGGACTCTGCTACTGCTGTGGGAAAATGGCAAGAAAGTAGACTGAATGTCTTTACATTTCTTTGCTTTTGCCCTGGCCCTCTGGGGGTAGAATTCTACCCATGGGAACATTTTTCCTTTCCCCAGAATGGTTCCCTGTTTGAGGCGGACTTCATCCTGCTGGATGGAATTCCAGCCAACGTGATCCGAGGAGAGCAGCAGTACCTGGCTGCCCCCCTCGTCATGCTGAAGATGGAGCCCGGTGGGAAGCTGCTACCCATGCTCATCCAGGTGAGGCGCCCTGGGCATCCCCTCCCAACACTGCGCTCTGTCCACGTCATACTCTGCTCAGGGACAGAGACCCCTGACTCTTGCCCTCGACCCCACCTCACTCAGTGAGACCCATCATTCTCTCCAGTCTCTCCGTGATTGCTTTCAGCCTTGTCATTCCTCACCTTGACATACCTGTTTGAGAGTCATAATGGCACTTTTGGCTGCATCCTGAGGCTGCTCAACCTCCCTGTGGCCTTTGAATCTGTTGAATCACCCTCCTTTCTTAAACACCTTTTCTTCCCTGGCTTTATTAATTTTTCACTCTTACTGTTCACACACACAGTTAATTGATAGATCTGGTCAATTTCTCATTCTCACTTTCTCCTTCTCCTTCCACCATCCTGGCTCAGACCCCTGTTTTCTCCAAAACCGATGTCAGGGCCTCTGTACTAGACTGCCTGCTTCTAGCATATTCTGCATCCAAGCTCATGGCACTCGCTCCCAGGGCACCACGGCTAGTGAGAGGCAGGGTAAAGGGGTCCTCTTTCCTTGTACTACCTTATTCCCTCCGGGAAGGCAATAATCTTACATCAGTCATCTGTTTCCCCCAGGATGCTAAAAACGTAGTGTTGTCCATGTGGTGAGAGGCCAATAAATGCTTAATTTCTCTGTCTTCTAGCTCCAACCTCCCAGCCCCGGCTCTCCCACCCCGACACTGTTCCTGCCCTCAGATCCCCCACTGGCCTGGCTTCTGGCAAAAATGTGGGTCCGAAGTTCAGATTTTCAGCTGCATGAATTCCAGTATCACTTGCTGAACACTCATCTGGTGGCTGAGGTCATTGCTGTCGCCACCATGCGGTGCCTCCCAGGGCTGCACCCTGTGTTCAAGGTACAGGCTCTACCCGCCAGTCCTATCTTGCTCATATCCCAGAGAGAGGAAAATCCCAACAGTGGGCTAGGATTTTAAGAGCCCAGGGCTTCAGGATGAGAACTGGAAACAAAGATGCTGTGCACCTGGTAGGCCGCCATATGGCACTGCTGGGAAGAACCTTTATGGCAATTTGTGAATGGAGGAGGAGGAAGAGCAGATAACTGTTGTCAAGACTTTGAGCCTTGTGGCTTTATTTCTAGTGCTTAAAATCTTTTAAAGATAATTATATATCCACATGCAGTTTTAAGAAGTAGTACAGAGAGATCCCATCTATCCTATGACACTCAGCATTCATTGAGCACATATTGTCAGGCAGCTCTCAGAAAGTCTCTAGCAATGAGTCTAGAGTATGGGAGGAGTACAATTTGCTAAGCAAAAGTATTGCTTTTGTTTTAGGAGGTTTACCATTTAACTGAGAAGGCAAAAAGTACGCATCAGAAACAACCAGAGAATGATATCTGCAATCAGAGTTTGAAATTGAGAGAGAGAGAGAGCACAATAAACAGTGTACAATTTTTGATAGAGACTTTTCTACCACCATTGAAGAGTCCTTAAGTAGATCACAGGGCAAAGAGAGTAGCCCAGGAAATCACTTAACCTACTCGGGACAGAGGTGGGTACAGACTCTGCACTAGCGTGGAGTTATAGGAATGGGAGGAAAGTGCAAAGACTGTCTAGGGGAGGAAATAGCTTCAGCGCACCTGCGTGCAAGACTGGAGAGAAATAGCAGAGGTTTAAGCTGCTGCAGCACCCAGGAGCCCATGGCGTGGATGCTGTTGTACCAATCTAGGGATGCTATCATTTTATCAACAGTGAGTTCAGCATCCATTGCTAGGCAGAGGGAAGCGAAATAAGACTTGCGCTTGCTTTAAAAATGTTTTGAAAATCTATATGGCATTTTAGATACGGCAGAAGGAGGTAAAAATGTTACAAGCTTATGAACCAGAGAAGCTGTCAGATAGTAAAGTCAAGAGAAGGCGATTCGGGGTCACAGACGACGTGTTCAGTTTTAGGTGCATGGAGTTTGGAATGTCAGCCAGATACACAGGTGAGCACTCGGCAGGCAGAAGGCAGAAGATTCTGCCCACCTGTAGCATCAGGTTCTGGGCTGACACAGACAAGCTAGACAGCAGCAGAGTTCATGGAATCTTGGGGTTTTGTTTTTGGTTTTCACCTTAGGGTGCCTTTGCACCACCATCTTCTGCTTAGACTAGACAGGGTGAGCCCACGCTCACACCTCAAAATCCCTCCTCACTAGTTCTGCCCCTCCGCACCCCCCAACCCCTGCACCATGACTGCGTGCTCCCCTGGCAAACAGCTCAGTTGTTATCAGGACACACAGAAGGCTAAGGCTGCAATGTCACAAAGGCCACCTGGGCAGGCTCTTGATACAGGCTGCCAGGTCTGAATCCTGGCCTCAGGACACACCAGCTACGCTTCAGCGTCCTCTTCTCCAACTGGAGATAACAGGATCTCCATTGTGGGGGTGTTGACTGAACAATGTGACACAGGCTAAGTGCTATAAAAAATACTAGTTCCTGCTATCGTTATTGTTAATATTATTAGAAGTTGTTTGTCCTCTGGTATTTTCTCTCTTCATGGGGACTTGGGTCTTCTAAGACACTCGGCATTTTTCCATGAACTTTCTGGAGTTTCAGACCAATGTGAGCTGCTTTGATAACTTTGATAACCAGGGGTAGCATTTGGGCTGCTCCCTCTGTCCAGCACCTAATCATGTAAATACCAAGGTACACGAATGTTGCCTATCAACTGAGCTGGAATGAAGACAAGTAGTCTAAGACAGAGGAAATGCACGGGAGGATCACGTGGCCTTTTCTGAATAGCCAAGGGAAAGAGGGGGCCCAACGGTGCTCAGTTGGGGTGAGAGCAGATGTGATGACTGCTCCTCTGCTGATAAAGCAAGTACTTTTTTTTTTGAGACAGAATCTGGCTTCGTTGCCCAGGCTAGAGTGAGTGCTGTGGCATCAGCCTAGCTCACAGCAACCTCAAACTCCTGGGCTCAAGCGATCCTCCTGCCTCAGCCTCCCAAGTCGCTGGGACTACAGGCATGCGCCACCATGCCCAGCTAATTTTTTCTATATATATTAGTTGGCCAATTAATTTCTTTCTATTTATAGTGGAGACGGGGGTCTCACTCTTGCTCAGGCTGGTTTCGAACTCCTGACCTCAAGCAATCCGCCTGCCTCGGCCTCCCATAGTGCTAGGATTACAGGCATGAGCCACCGTGCCCGGCCCTAAAGCAAGTATTTATGGCACCTCTAATTCTGCCTAAAGGTACCCCATCTACTCCCAACCTCAAAATTTTAAAAATGCAAGAGTAAAACAATTAGAGATTGGAGATGCAGCTTTGAAAATTAGTAGAGAGCCTAGTTTTAGCTGTAAATATGTGTATGACGGAGGAAGAGATTTAAAACAAATCTAGTCTAAGGGCTGAGTTAAAGGACACCTATTTTCCTGGCTTGTGCCAGGCAATATTCTAAAAAGCCTCCATACATCACTTACGTAAGCATCACCACAGCACCTGGGATAAGGACCCTATTATTGCTCCCTATTGACAGATGGGATTGGCACTTGGATTATTTATTGCCTTGGACAAGTGTCACAGCTGCTAACAAAGCCTGGTCTTAAATGGCTGACAGTCTGGCTCCAGAGCCCAGCTCTCGGGGAATTTGGAGAACATGAGGTGAGTGATCAGAGAAGCAGGGACCAGCCTGTCATGGCAGCGGCAGGGAGGAAAGCACAAGAGAGAGAAGGCACCGTGCTGGGTGCCAGGCCCTACAAGAGGGACCCAGGCACAGCCTCCACTCATCACGCATCTCCTCCACAGCTCCTGATCCCGCATGTCCGCTACACCATGGAGATCAACACCTGGGCCCGGACCCGACTCATCTCAGATGGAGGAGTATTTGATAAGGTGAGGGGGGATGGGCATGGGGCTGCCTTAGCCATCTCCCTATGACCTTCTGCCACTTTCAGGATCCCAGACCAACTGAAAGTCCTACTCTCAAACTCATGAACCTGTGCCTGTCGTAGCCATGTCTTTAAATCTGAAAACCCCATATCTGACTCCCTTCTGTAGTAAGCCATGGTCCACCAGCCCTGCTTCCATCCCTCAAGACTTGTCAACTCTCTTGTCCCAGGCAGTGAGCGCAGGTGGAGGGGGCCGTGTGCAGCTGCTCCGTCGGGCAATGGCTCAGCTGACCTACCGCTCCCTCTGTCCTCCCGACGACCTGGTGGACCGGGGCCTGCTGGGCATCCCAAGTGCTCACTATGCCCACGATGCTTTGCGGCTCTGGGAGATCACTGCCCGGTGGGTGAGAGGGAGCTGAGAAACGGAGGGGTGTGGGGAGAAGGGCTCTGGCCTGAGGTCAGCATGGGGCAAAAGCACAGTGCAAATGAGGAGGTGCGGCCAGGAGGAGCCGACAGCTCCACCCTGGGGAGAGAGGAGGAAGGGTGAGGACAGAGTGGGCGGGCTCTGAGAGGGAAGAGACTGGGATGGGGCAGAGAACACAGGTGAGGAGAGCTGTGGCGGGGAGACTGGGGGTCTGGAAACTCAGGATGTTGCTAGGAAGCATGGCCAGCAACCCTGTGTAGGGAATTCCTAGAACTACTGACCCTCATCTCCTTCCAGTAGACACTCGTGTGTTTAAAGCACAGGGGATGTCCCCAAAGGCAAGTGTTCTGAGGTTCCTCCCCAGACACCGTAGAAGCAGCGGGGCAGATGCCACAGAGAGAGGAGCAGAGGTAAGAGGCTGGAGCCTTCTACTCTCAGAGAGCTCAGCTCCCTTCTCCTCTGGGCAGGTACGTGGAGGGGATCATCCACCTCTTCTACCAAAAAGATGACGTCGTGAGGGGGGACCCTGAGCTGCAGGCCTGGTGTCGGGACATCACAGAGGTGGGGCTGTGCCAGGCCCAGGACCGAGGTAAGGTCCATCCCAGAGACAGGAGCTCCTGGGAGACTCTGCCAGGGCCCCTCCCAGCCCTGCCCGTCTCGGGCCAGGACCCCAACCCTTCATCACACACCCCTCCCTCCACATGGGAAAGCATCTGAACCCCATTCACACCTCCTGAGACTCAGGACAATTCTAGACGCCCAAGGATTGTCCTCCTTAGAGACCTTGGTCATCAACCCCTATACCCACCCACCCCCAGTCACAGATGCCCCTAACCTGCCATGTCGGGGGTCCAGCCAGGCAAGAACTACAGCCAGGGAGGGGTTCTGCCTAACACTTCCCTACCTCCATAGCTAAGGCTATAAGTGGGAAGATTTTTGCCATCAAAGCCCATAATGACCCACCCAAGCTTCCCTCCCTCTCCTGCCTGCTACTGTCCCCACACGTAGAAGGTCCCAGCCTGCTGCACACTCGCCACATTGCAAGCTCATTTCTAGCTGCAAACTCAACACTGCATGCTTGGGCTCCAACCCTAACTCTGCCTGAACCCTGAGGCTCACGTTTCTTTACTCTAACTGCCCCCATCACTAGGATGTATGGCTGCTTCCCCCACCCCACGTATTAATTCCTGAAGAAGAAACAACCTTTCTTGAGCTCTTCCAAGGTCTCCATTCTTCTCTGTATCACACCTGGGCTGCCCTGGGCTGTTCTAAATCATCCTTCAGCCCACGACCCTTTTTGGAGCTGCTCCTTGAACCCCACTCTCTGCCTCTGGGGACAGCCACACGCATTTGCTTGGAGCCGTGATAGGCAGGCCCTGGGGACACACAGCTCAGGAGCCAGCGCTCTGCCCTGCAGTGGACCCACCTTGAGGACGGGGGTGGGGTGGGATGGGAGGGTGCTGTGCCTTCCCCATCACCCTGCGACTGCAACTGTCCATGAGCCCTTCCACGACCTAAATTCCTATCGCACTTTTCACTTCTTCCCGGCAGGCTCCACATGCTCCACAAGACCCTTCTTATGCTCGCTCGCTTCTCCTTCTGAAATACTCACACTAGAGCATTACAGTGCGTATTTACACATGAGCCCTGGCCTCTCAAGCCCCCATTACTCTCCCTCGGCCCTCTTGGTTCTCTTTGTCTTATTCCCTTGTCACCTCACTAAGGGCCAGGTGCTAAAAATCTTAGAAGTACTTGGTTCTGCCTCTTTCCAGACATATGACCTTGAGCAAGCCATTTAATCCCTTTGAATTTCATTATCCTTATCTCTAAAGTGGATATAATACTTGCCCCAAATGGAATAGTGACAATGTGCAAACACAGATACAGCAGTTAGCATACAATATATGTGCCCTGAACACGCGAAGCTCCTCCCCAGCACGATGAGCAAGTAGCAGGCGAGCCCAGCCCTGCTACGTGGCGCAGAGCCTAGGGCAGGTCCTTCACCTCTCCGAGCCCCAGCCTCACCTGCAAACTGAGTGGACTGGGCGGTTATTTGCCTCCCTTCCAGCTCGGAAATGGGTCTGTGACTTCTCTATTTCTCTGTATTATAACCCAATACCTGAAGCCACTGTCTGGGAATAGGAGGACATGCTTTTGTATTCTTTTTTTTTTTTTTTTTTTTGAGACAGAGTCTCGCTTTGTTGCCCAGGCTAGAGTGAGTGCCGTGGCGTCAGCCTAGCTCACAGCAACCTCAAACTCCTGGGCTCAAGCGATCCTCCTGCCTCAGCCTCCCGAGTAGCTGGGACTACAGGCATGTGCCACCATGCCCAGCTAATTTTTTCTATATATATATTAGTTGGCCAATTAATTTCTTTCTATTTNCTCAGCCTCCCGAGTAGCTGGGACTACAGGCATGTGCCACCATGCCCAGCTAATTTTTTCTATATATATATTAGTTGGCCAATTAATTTCTTTCTAATTTTATAGTAGAGACGGGGTCTCACTCTTGCTCAGGCTGGTTTCGAACTCCTGACCTGGAGCAATCCGCCCGCCTCGGCCTCCCAGAGTGCTAGGATTACAGGCGTGAGCCACCGCGCCCGGCCTATGCTTTTGTATTCTTAACCACTTTTTGGGAGGGTGGAAATTTTATTTAATGAAACAAAACTAGAGAAAAGTTAATGTTGTAAGTCATAGGTGGACGAATGATGGATTTCTAGTAAAGTTACACACCTGTAAAACTAGCACTCACATTAGAAAACATTACCAGCTTCCCAGAAAGCTCCTTATATTTTTTCCCGTTCTCACTGATCCAAGGATAACCACTATTTTGTCTTCTAATAGTTTCAGTTAGTTTTATCTGTTTTGAACGTAAATAGTTTCCATAAGTGGACATATAAACATGTACTCACTTGTGTCTGGTTTCATTCTCTGAACAGTATGAGATTGACCCATGTCGTTGCATGTAGCACATGAGCTCATCATTCTTACTGTTGTATTTCATTATGTGAATAGGGGACAATTTATTTTTCATTTCTGCTATTGATGTGCATTTAGATTTGCTTCCAGTTTGAAGCTATCAATGTTAGTGCTGTTTTCCTTCTTCTTTTTTTTTTTTTTTTTTTGCGTGGGGCTCTTCCGGTGAGGACCGGAAAACCTGCTAGACAAATTCTAAAAGAGCTGGAACACTGTTAGTGCTGTTTTGAACATTGTTGCATGTGCATTTCTGTCGGTTTATAGAAGTGAAATTGATGGATCCATAGGGTATGCTTGATTTTAGTAATTACTGACGGTTCCAAAATGGTTGTACCAATTTCCCCTTCTTCCACCAAAATATGAGTTACAGTTGCTCTATATCTTCTAAAATACATGAGAAAAGACACTTTAATCTTTTCTACTTTAGCCATTTCAGTAGGTATGTAGTGCTATCACGTTGTGAGTTTAAGTTGCAGTTGCCCCGATGATTAGTTGAGCTGAATACCTTTTATTTGGTTTAACAGGCATTTGGAGATCTTCCTTTGTGAAATGCCTGTTAAGTTCTTCTACCCATTTTCCTTTTGGGTTGTCTACCCTTATTTTGTGATTTTTTTTTTTTGGATTTTTTTTTTTTTGAGACAGAGTCTCGCTTTGTCGCCCAGGCTAGAGTGAGTGCCCTGGCGTCAGCCTAGCTCACAGCAACCTCAAACTCCTGGGCTCAAGCAATCCTGCTGCCTCAGCCTCCCAAGTAGCTGGGACTACAGGCATGTGCCACCATGCCCGGCTTATTTTGTGATTTTTAATCACTCTTCAAAAACAGATATTTGACCACACAGACCTCCTCACCCTCTAAACCCCTACTATAGTTATCACATACAGAGGGGCTTTCATTTTTAAGGTAACTATTACCCCCATTTTTAGAGGAAAACAGTGAGGCTCAGAGAGGCTAAGCAGTTGGCCCGAGGTGATGCGGCTGGTCAGCAGCAGAGCCAGGAGTGGCACCCAGGGCTGAGGCCACAGCCTGTGCTCCTGACCACAGCACTCCCTGCTCACAGATGACTGTCCAGCGACACTTCCCTGGGCCCTGTAACTAAATGATCAGCCACCCCTCCCTGGCTGTTCGTATCTGCTTTCCCTGCTTCATTCTACCCTTATCAATAACACACTGGATGTAATTTTACCTGATTGTTCTATGTAATGTCTTTCTTCTCTACTAGAATCTGCATTATAAGAGGGCAGAGAATTTTGTCTGTTTTGTGTACCAATGTATCCCCCCATGCCTAGAGAGTACCTGGTACATTGTAGATGTATATCTTTTGAATAAATGAATGAACACTCATTGATTCTAATGCATGGACATCCCAAGACATCAACACTTATTTCCTTATCTCCTTTGAGATTGTAATTTCTAAAATTTGTATTTTTTCTCTAGGTTTCCCTGTCTCCTTCCAGTCTCGGGCTCAGCTCTGTCGTTTCCTCACCATGTGCATCTTCACGTGCACTGCCCAACACGCAGCCATCAACCTCGGCCAGGTTTGGGCAACTGCGAGCCTGGGGCCCTGGGGGCAGGTGATGCTTGACTAGGGGATGCTTGAAGGTGATGCTAGACTAGGGGATGGTAGACTAGGGGATGCTTGAAGGAGACAGTCGGGAGCTGGTGTTCCAAAATCAGAATTCATGGTGAATTCAGATTCCTCTTCCCCCAGTTCGACTGGTATGCCTGGATCCCTAATGGCCCGTGCTCAATGCGGATGCCTCCACCCACCATCAAGGAAGATGTGACAATGGCCACAGTGATGGCATCACTACCTGGAGTCTGGAAGGCCTGCCTTGAAATGACCACCACATGGCTCCTGAGCCGGCAGCAGCTGGACATGGTGAGAGGGGACCTCTGAAATGAGAGAGGAGACATCAGAGGGAGGGGCTATATTCTGGGTCCCTGTGTATTGCATCCAGGAGCTCATTCATCCTTTTTGTGTGTCACAGGTACCCATAGGGCATCACAAAGAAGAATATTTCTCAGGCCCTGAACCCAAGGCTGTGCTGAGACAATTTCGAACAGATCTAGACAACCTGGAAAGAGAAATCGTGGCCCGAAATGAGCAGCTAGACCTTCCCTATGAATATCTGAAGCCCAGCTGCATAGAGAACAGTATCACTATCTGACCCCGAACCTGATCATCCTTCAGAGACCTTAAGCCACCATCACACTTAATACTTTCCTCCTGAGTTATTTGTTTTCTTGAGTTTGGATTGCTGTGGTTCTATTTTCCCCCTGAGTTTCCTATCTGAGTATCTCACTAGCCTGAGGCACTGTCCTTACCTCCAGGTGCCCTATGAGAAGGATATGTAAACTGCAACTACATTCCATGGAGAAATCAACTATCTATTCCTGTAGCTTCCTTCTGGCCTTGGAAATTTGCCTTCTTCATTTATTATATAATTTGGGGGACTGATTTTTTTATGTGGTATGATGTAGAGGTCCAATTCCATTTTTTTCCATCTGGATAATCGGTTATACCATCGGTGCTTATTGAAAAACCCAACCTTCCCCACTAATCTATGATGCTGACATGAATCAAGTTGCCATATACAAATGAGACTATTTGTAACCGTATATTCTACTCCATTCATCAATTTATCGTTCCCTGTACCACACTAACATAATTACTACAGCTTTATACCTAACACTGCCTACTGTTTGATGAGACATGTTCAGCTACTTTGTTCTTTAGAGGTGCTTTGACTTTTCTTGGACATATAAATATTAGAATTAGTCAAGTTCTGGAAATAAAATTTGTTATGATTTTGATTGGAATAGCATTATATCTATATAAAACATTATTCTTAAGCCTAGTTTGCATTTTTGAGACATATCCAGGTGGGTCATTTTATGCATTGTAAATTCCATTGACTTTTTTAGTTTACATATTTTGTATCTGTGTTCATGAGTAAGAACAGACAATGGAGGGATGGAGCCTGCAGATGGGGCATTATCAAGAACTTTGCCAAAATGATTTATTAAAGTAATAGAAAAAATAAAATATATGATTTTATTACTAAAGATCCATATCTGTGGATCCAACCCATCACAGATGGAAAATATTTGGGAATAAAATGGATGGTTGTGTCTGTAATGAACATGTACAAACTTTCTTCTTGTCATTATTCCCTACAAAACAGTATAACAATTATAGGCCCACCTTGTTTTGTTGCACTTTGCTTTATTGCATTTCGAGATAGTGTACTTTTTACAAATTGAAGGTTTGTAGCAACTCTGTGTTGAGCAAGTCTTTTGGTGCCATTTTACCAACAGTATGTGCTCACTTCATGTCTCTGTGTCATATTTTGGTAATTCTCACAATATTTCAAACCTTTTCATTATTATTATTATATCACTCATGCTTATCTGTGCTCATCGATCTTTGATGTTACTATTGGAATAGTTTTGCGGGGGGCCACAAACTGTGCCTATATAAATGGAAAACTTAATTGATAAATGTCACGTGTGTTCTCACTGCTCCACTCACTGGCCGTTCTCCCATCCCTCTCTCTCTCTCTCTCTCTCTCTCTCCCCCCTTGGGCCTCCCTATTCCATGAGACACAATATTGAAATGAAACCAGTTTATAACCCTACAATGGCTTTTAAATGTTCAGGTAAAAGGAAGAGTTGCACATCTCTCACTTTAAATTAAAAGCTAAAAGTAATTAAGCTTAGTGAGGGAGGAACGGCAAAAGCTGTGACAGGCTGAAAGCTAGGATTCATATGCCAAACAGTTATACAAGTTGTGAATGCAAAGGAAAAGTTTGTGAAGGAAATTGAAAGTGCTACCCTGCTGAACACACAAATGATAAGAAAGTGAAACAGCCTCATTGCTGATAAGGAGAACGTTTTACTGGTCTAGATAGACGATCAAACCATCTGCAACATTCCCTTAAGCCAAAGTCTAATCCAGAGAAAGGCCCTAACTCTCTTTAATTCTGTGAAGAATGAAAGAGGTAAGGAAGATGCAGAAGAAAAGTTTGAAGCTAGCAGAGATTGGTTTTAGGAAAGAAGCCACCTGAATAACACAAAAGTGCAAGGTGAAGCAGCAAGTGCTGATATAGAAGCTGCACCAAGTTATCCAGAAGATCCTGCTATGATCACTGATGAAGGTGCCTACACTAAACCGTAGATTTTTATTGTAGATGAAATTGCCTTCTATCTGAAGAAGATGCCATCTAGGACTATCATAGCCAGAGAGGAGAAGTCAATGCCCAACTTCAAAGCTTCAAAGGACAGGCTGACTCTCTTGTTAGGGGCTAATGCAGCTGGTGACTTTAAGTTGAAGCCAATGCTCAATTACAATTCTGAAAATCCTAGGACCCTTAAGAATTATGCTAAATCTACTCTGCATGTCTTATATAAATGGAACAACAAAGCCTGGATGATGGCACATCTATTAACAGCATGGTTTACCGAATGTTTTAAACCCACTGCTAAGGGCTGCTACTCAGAAAAAATGATTCCTTTCAAAATATTACTGCTAATTGACAATACACCTGGTCACACAAGAGTCTGATGGAGATGCACAAGGAGATTAATGTTGTTTTCGTGCCTGCTAACACAACATCCATTGTGGAGCCCATGAATCAAAGAATAATTTCAACTTTTAAGTATTATTATTTAAGAAATACATTTTGTAAGGGTATAGCTGCCTTAGATAGTGATTCCTCTGATGGATCTGGTCAAAGTAAATTGAAAACCTTCTAGAAAGGATTCGCCATTCTAGATGCCATAGGAAACATTCATAAGTCATTGGGAGGAGGTTGACATAGCGACATGAACAGGAGTTTGGAAGAAGTTGATTCTCATGGATAACTTTGAGGGGTTCAAGACTTCAGTGGAGGAAGTAACTGCAGATGTGGTAAAAATAGCAAGAGAACTAGAATTAGAGGTGGAGCCTGAAGATGTGACTGAATTGCTGTAGTCTCGTGATGAAACGTTAACAGGTGAGGAGTTGTTTCTTATAGATGAGCAAAGAGAGTGGTTTTTTGAGATGGGATCTACTGGTGAAGATGCTGTGAACATTGTTGAAATGACAACAAGGATTTAGAATATTACATGAACTTAGTTGATGAAGCAGCATCAAGGTTTAAGAGGACTGACTCCAATTTTGAAAGTTGTTCTACTGTGGGTAAAATGCTATCAAACAGCATTGCATGCTACAGAAAAATCTTTCATGGGAGGAAGAGTCAATCGATGTGGCAAACTTCACTGTTGTTATATTTTTAATTTTTTTTTTTTTGAGACAGAGTCTTGCTCTGTTGCCCAGGCTAGAGTGCTGTGACATCAATCCAGCTCACAGCAACCTCAAACTCCTGGGCTCAAGCGATCCTTCTGCCTTAGCCTCCCGAGTAGCTGGGACTATAGGTATGCACCACCATGCCTGGCTAATTATTTTTCTCTATATATATTCTTAGTTGTCCAATTATTTCTTTCTATATTAATTTCTTTTTAATTTTTTTCTCTCTATATATTCTTAGTTGGCCAATTAATTTCTTTCTATATATCTCGCTCTTGCTCAGGCTGGTTTTGAACTCCTGACCTTGAGTGATCTGGCCCCCTTGGCCTCCCAGAGTGCTAGAATTACAGGCGTGAGCCACCGTGCCTGGCCTACAGTACTATTTTACTTTATAAATATTTTATTTTTTAAAAGTTTTTGACATTGTACAGCTATACAAAAATATCCTTGTTCCAGAAGTTTTTCTCTACTTTTTTTTTTTTTTTTACTTTTAAAAATATTTTGGTTCAAAACTAAGCCACAAACACACACATTAGCATAGGTCTACACAGGATCAGGATAATCAGGGACACTGTCTTCCATCACCACATCTTCTCCTATTAGAAGGTCTTCAGGGGCAATAACATGCATGGAGCTGTCATCTGCCATGATAACAGAGCCTTTTTCTGGAAGACCTCCTGAAGGACCTACGTAAAGCTCTTTTTGAGAAGATATCACTCTTTTTGGAAATATGTTCATGGTGGTTTCTTTTTTCATCATAAGTTCGCTTGTGAGCACATAATTCATCATGAACATTCCCCTCTATTAATGAAAACATTTTGGTATTAGTGTCTATGTTTTCAAACTTTTTAAGGAGCTTGTTGAAGTCTGCAAAAGCTTCTGCTAAGCCCTTTACTGTGAGTTTTCTTGGAGAAATTTTTCAGCTCCATTATAATCTCATGTGATGACCTTTGTATATGTGGTACATCATTGTCTTAAATGTCATTGTTTAGTGCATGACTATATTTGTATTGCATCCTCCCAATCAACCACTTTTATAAAAGAACCAAGGAGTTAGGTGACTCTGTATGTGATGTTTTCAAACATTTTTGGAAAACTAACAAATATAATGATGCCAGTTTATTCCTTCCAATGTCACTAGACAAAGTGATGAAAGAAAAGGATGTGCTCAGGGATTTGAATTCCCAGCTTAAGCGCCGCATAAATGACCTAAGGGCTTCTGTGTGTGCCCTGAAAAAGTTCCTTTTCCTGTAGCCACAGGGATGAAATTACTGAAAGTCAAATGCAGAATTTTATCCCACGACTGACTAAATTACAATGCAAGTTGAATTCTCAGCAAGGAGCTCAAGTCCCAGAAGGTCCCTATAGGTGAGGCGCAAAGTGTAACTCACAAAGAAGTGTGCTATATTCCAAAAGAACTACTGGAGTTCTCTAATTTGTACAAGCAAAAATTCAGGGAACATGTGTGGGAATGGATGCTAAGGGTGTAGGATGATGGTGGAAGGAACATAAAATTGGATCAGGTTGAATTTATTGATATAGGTCCACTAAGCACAGATACTGCATTTAATATTGCAGGTTGGTGAGTAGAAAGGGTTCTAATAGAGAGTTCTAGAAAGGTTCGAGAAAGGGTTCTAGTAGAAAGGTTTCACTGGTTGGCTGAAACACGGACCAGAAGATGGCCCACCGTGAGTGAAGTGGAAATGCCAAATATGCCCTGGTTCAACGTAGAGGAAGGGATTCAAAAGCTTAGGGAGATGGGAATGTTATAATGGATTTATTATTTACAATATACTTATCACATGGGGAGCGTCAGGAAGCCATACCTTTCACCACCAATGTGAGAAATAAATAAATTTGCCGGAGGAGCCTGATCACCCTGTGATTGCTCTTCTCTGTAAGCTGGACCTCACGGTGGGAACCCTAGTCACTGAATTGAGAAACCTAAATGCAATGGGAGTAATTGGATCCCAGCACGGCAGAGGCCACGTGGCAGCACTCACCTGCCAAAGACAAGGTGTCTGTGCTTACCATAATGGACAGCAGTCAAACCATCAATCAGAATAGGCTGACTAGAGCAGACATACGGCACTGGCTAATTGATTGTGGTGTTCCTAGAAGTGAAATAGGTAGGAAGCCTACTCAATTCTTAATTGATCTCTATAACCGGAACATTTTTAGATCAAGTGAACAAAAGTCTCAGATCAAAACAACAAGAGTCAAAGCCCCTCAATCAATTCCTAGGTTTGAGCCAGATTATTGGCCCCAAACCCATTGAATGAAGGGGAGGCCATCCCCCTTTGAGAAGAGACCCTAGAACAGTACTGAAATTTTATACTGTTAATTTTTCTCCCAGTTTTCCAAAAGGGACCTATGGCCTTTCATTAGGGTAAGTGTATATTGAGGGGAAGGAAATAATCAAAACTTTCAAGGACTACTGGACATTGGCTCTGAACTGACTCTAATTTCAGGAGACCCAAAAGGTCACTGTGGCCCAGCAGTCAGAGCAAAAGCTTATAGAGGGCAGGTGATCAAGGAAGTTTCAGCTCCAGTTTACCTCAAAGTGGGTCTAGTGGGCTCCTGAGCCTGTCCCGTGGTTATCTCCCCATTTCTAGAATGCGTAATTGGAGCAGATATACTCAGCAGTTGGCAGAACCCCACACTGGTTTTCTTACCTGTGGAGTGAGGGCTACTGTGGTGGGAAAAGCCCAATGGAGGCCATTAGAGCTGCCTCTGCCTATGAAAATAGTAAATCAAAGGCAATATCACTTTCCTAGAGGGATGGCAGAGAGCAGGGCCACCATCAAGGACGTGAAAGATGCAGGGATGGTGATTCCCATGCCATTCCCATTCAACTCTCCCATTTAACTCGTGCAGAAGATGGACTGACATTGGAGAATGACAGTAGACTGCTGTAAGCATAACCAGGTGGTGACTCCAATTGCAGCTGCCACATCAAAGTGGTTTAATTGCTTGAAGAAATTAATACATCCCCTGGTAACTTGTATGCATCTATTTATATGAAAAATGCTTTTTTCTCTGTCCTTGTCTATAAGACCCACCAGACGCAGTGTGCTTTCAGCTGGCAAGGCCAGCAGTACACCATCACGGTCCTATCTCAGGAGTATATCGACTCTCTAGCCCAATGTCATAATTTAGTTCACAAGGATGTTGATCACTTTTGCCTTCCACAATATATTGCACTAGTACATTACATTCATGGCATTATGCTGATTAAACCTAGTGAGCAAGACAACTACTCTACACTTCTTGGTAAGACATTTGCATGTCAGATGATGGAAAATAAATCCAACTAAAGTTCAGGGATCTTTTACCGCAGTGAAATTTCTAGGGTCCAGTGGTGTGGGGCGTGCTGAGATATCCGCTCTAAGGCGAAGGGCGAGTTGGTGCATCTGGCCTCTCCTACAATCAAGAAAGAGGCACAGCACCCAGCGGTCCACTTTGAATGCCAGAGGCAGCATATTCCTTAGGTGGGTATGCTACTCCAGCCCATTCACCAAGTGCTCCAGAAAGCTGCTAGTTTGAGTGGGATCCAGAACGAGAGAAGGCTCTGCAACCTGTCCGTGCAGACGTGGAAGCTGCTCTGCCCCCTGGTTCATATGATCCATCAAATCCAAAGGCACCTGATATATCAGTGGCAGAGGAGGGTGCTGTTTGGAGCCTGCAGCAGCCCCTGTAGGTGAATCACAGCACAGGCCTTTGGGACTTTGGAGCAAGGCCCTGTCATCCTCCCCAGATAACCACGCTCCTTTTGATAAACAGCTCTTGGCTTGCTGCTGGGCCTTGGTAGAGACTGAACACTTGCCTACGGGCCAGCACGTTACCACGTGACCTGAGGCGCCCAGTATGAATGGGGTGTTATCAGAACCACAAAGTCATAAAGTTGGGCAGGCACAGCTACACTCCACCATCAAACGGAAGTGGTATATATGTGATCAGGCCCAACCAGGCCCCAAAGGCACAAGTCAGTCACATGAAGAATTGGCCCAAACGCCCGTGGTCCTCAGTCCTGCTAACCCACTTTCTCTCTCCCAGCCTGCCCCTGTGGCCTCATGGGGAGTCCCCTGCAATCAGATGACAGAGGAAGAGAAGATTCGGGCCTGGTTTTTTAGATGGTTCTGCATCGTATGCAGGCATCACCCCCAGGTGGACAGCTGCAGTTCATGGAAAACAATGAAGAGAAATCCTCTTAGTGGGCAGGGCAGCTGGTTGTGCACTCCGCTTGGAAGGAGAAATGACCAGACGTGTAATTACATACCAACTCACGGGATGTAGCCAATGGTTTGGATGGACGGTCAGGGACTTGGAAAGAACTTGACTGGAAAATTGGTAACAAAGAAATCTTGGAAAGAGGTATGTGGATAGACCTCTCTGAGTGGGCAAAACATATGAAGAATTTGTCCTATGTGAATGTTTACCAAAGGGAAGCCTCAGCAGAGGAAGATTTTAATAATCTCCCATTTTTTTTTTTTTTTGAGACATAGTCTCGCTTTGTTGCCCAGGCTAGAGTGAGTGCCGTGGCGTCAGCAACCTCACAGCAACCTCAAACTCCTGGGCTCAAGCAATCCTACTGCCTCAGCCTCCCGAGTAACTGGGACTGTAGGCATGAGCCACCATACCCAGCTAATTTTTTCTCTACATATTAGTTGGCCAATTAATTTCTTTCTATTTATAGTAGAGACGGTGTCTCACTCTTGCTCAGGCTGGTTTCGAACTCCTGACCTCGAGCAATCCTCCTGCCTCGGCCTCCCAGAGTGCTAGGATTACAGGGTGAGTCACTGCACTCGGCCAATAATCTCCCATTTTGTAGGAGACCCACTCTGTGGATACCAGGCAGCCTCTTTCCCTAGGCACCCCTGTCATTTCCCAATGAGCTCATGACAAAAGTAGCCATGGTGGCAGGGATTGAGCATATGTGTGGGTTTAGCAATATGGATTTCCACTCACCAAGACGAGGCTGGCCATAGCCATTACTGAGTGCTCAATCTGCCAGCAGCAGAGACCAACACTGAGTCCCCAATACAGCACCATTGCCTGGGGTGATCAGCTGGCCGCCCAGTGGCATATTGATTATACTGGACTGCCCCAATAGGGAAGGCACAGTGTTTTGTCTTTACTGGAATAGACACTTTCTCTGGACATGGATTTTTCTTCCTTGTACACAGTGCTTCTGCCAAAACTACCACCCCTGGACTTAGACTGCCTTATCCACTGTCATGATATTCCACATAGCATTGCTTCTGATCAAAGAACTAACTTCACAGCACAAAGTGCAGCAATGGGCCTATGTTCGTAGAATTCACTGGTATTATCATATTCTCCTTATCATGAAGCAGCTGACTTCATAGAATCGTGGAATCCTCTTTTGAAGACAAAGTTATAGTGCTAGCTAGGTGGAAATACCTTGCAGGGCTGGGCAAAGTTCTCCAGAAGGCTGTATATGCTCTACATCAGTGTCCAACATATGGTGCTGTTTCTCTGATAGCCAGATTTCATGGGTCCAGGTATCAAGAGGTGGAAATGGGAGTGACACTATTCACTATTACCCCCAAGTGACCCACTAACAAAATTTTTGCTTCCTGTTCCCATGACTTTATGCTCTGCTGACCCAGGCATCATAGTTCCAGAGGGAGGAATGCTTCCACCAGGAGATACGACATGGTTTCATTGAACTGGGAAGTTAAGATTGCAGACTAATCTCTTGTGCTCCGCATGTCTCTGAATTGACCATCAGGGAAGAGAGTTATGGTGTTGGCTGGAGTGATTGATCCCGACTCCCAAGGGGAAATTGGACTAATATTCCACAATGGAGGGAAAGAAGAATGTGTCCAGAATACAGGAGATCCCTTAGGGCCTCTCTTAGTGATACCTTGTGATTTAGGTCAGTGGAAAACTACAGTAACTCAATTCAGGCAGGTATAATAATGATCCAGATCCTTCAGGAATAAAGATGTGGGTCACCCCTCTGGGTAAAGAACCACAACCAACTTACATGTTTGCAGAAAGCAAAGAGAATACAAAATGCATAGTAGAAGAAGGTGGTTATAAATACTAACTACCACCATGTGACCAGTTACAGAAATGAGGAATGTAACCATCATGAGTATTTCTCCTTATTTTTCTATGAATACATGTGTGTACATATACATAGATTAAGCAAATATCTTTGTTTTCTTTCCTCATTTGTTCCCTTGTCATTTAACATACAATGTATTGACTTTCTATTAGTATTTAAGTATTGATAACTTTACATCATATTATTTAAGTTACAGGATATCAGGAGAAGAATAAACATCATTAAAGGACGTTAGTTCCTCTTCTGGGGAAGGAATTAGTGTGTTTTCAGTTGTACATAGGATAGTTGTATATAGTGGTGTTAGGTGGAATTATGACTTTATCATTGTTTTTGTTTGGAGACTAAGTATGTTTTAAGGAGATGTGTATGGGTGCCAAGTTGACAAGGGGGTAGATCTGTGATGGTTAATTTTATGTGTCCACTTGACTGGGCTAAGGGGTGACCAGATACCTGGTAAAACATTTCTGGGTATGTTTGTCAGGGTGTTTTTGGAAGAGATTATCCATTGAATCCATAGACTGAGTGAAGAAAATCACCATCACCAATGGGAAGGGTTGGTGCATCATCCAATTTGTTGAGGGCCTAAACAGAACAAAGGCAGAGGAAGGGGAAATTTGTTCTCACTGCTTGAGCTGTGACATCCATATTCTCCTGCCCTCAAACATCAAAGCTCCTGGTTCTCAAGAGGTTGGACTTAGACTAGGACTTAAACCATTGGCTTCCCTGGTTCTCAGGCCTTTGAATTTGAATTGGAAATATATCACTGGCTCTCCTGGGCTTCCAGCTTGCAGACAGTGGATCATGAGACTTCTCAGACTCCATAATCATGTGAGCCAATCCTTTATAATAAATCTCACATATATGTGTGTGTGTTTCTTATATACATGTTCTCTTTTTCTGGAGAACCCTGACTGATACATAGAGGGAGACAGTTCTGAGCACAACAAATGACTCTGACAAGTGGGCATTAAAGGAGATATGACCTTATTAATTTGAATCACAACTGGTGACTTGTCCCAAACCCAGTTTCACATATGAGCTCATTTAATCCTAATAGTGGTGAGATAAAATAGACATTATTTTCACCATTTTATAAAGGAGGAAACTTGATATTTAAAGTGTGTTATTCTGTTTCTTGTGCCTTGATCCAGGTTTAAAAAATCTAAGGGTAAATCTCATAACAATGTAACTGAATAGAGCCATGATCAAGTAAGGATTTGCCTATTTCCTGCCACCTTCCTTTTGGTTACACCACTCCTACCTCCAGATTAACCTCGAATGACTAAACTAGCAGATTTCTAAAAACCGAAACTCATGAAATCCTCTCATTCACCCTCTTTTCCCCCTTTGACTGCTCCCCAACACATACAAGCAACACAAGGCAGACTCAGCTTGCCCTGAGCTGGGATGATCTTAAGAGAAGAAGAAAAGGGAAACAGTAGCAGCCAAGGAGCTTTATGCATACAGGCAAGAAGCCAAGAGTTTATTCTCAGGTGAAGTGAATCAGGCTAGAGAACCAAATAACCAACATGTTCAGCTTTTCAATCTTTGGATATAAAATAAGGATGCATATCTTACTGTACAGATTATAATTACTCTGAGCCAACTTCCTGCTGACTGCAAGATGTCTACCACATGACCTCCAAGTGTGCTCATTCAGCCCAAAGGGTCAACCCTGTTTATAAAAACTGACCTCACAGTTTTATAAACGGAATCCAAAATGTCTGATCTCTGTGCTAAAGGACATGTTTTTCACAACTGTATTAATACACGACTTTACAAACACACACTAAGCCTCAAGAAGCCTGGAATGATCAAGGCCTGCTGAGGACAATCACCTCCTCTAAGTGATGCTCAGCTATGGGTTTCCCAAGTCATGGTGAGTCTGGGATATCGAAGCTGTGGCCATAGCTGACACAGCTTTGACAACATACAGACAGAGAGACAGACACAAGCACACCCTGCCAAGCCAAACCCTAGGGCCACATTGGCTGTGTAAGACAGGGTTTCACATCAGCCGTGTCCTATTCCTAGAAACAGATGACTCACGGCTGCTGTGAGAAGACCACATTCTCTCATGTCTTCAGGGTCAGATGCTGTTCTATGATGTTTCACTGGTAGGGCCAAATATAAACCCTTGATATCCCTAATGAAAAACTAACCTGGACACTTGGGGAATCTGCTTTCTTCTCGAGCAGGCTCTACATGTCTGGGATAGATCCTTCCAGTACCTCCTGTCTAACCCTCACACTCCACACTCCCACGCTAGTCAGGTTCCTGTTTAACATCAATGTCTCCTTCTCTGATGGGATCCGGTCCAGTGTCATACAAGACTGCTGCAAGAGGAGGACACACTGAAACCTCAGCCCCATGGGACATTCCTGCCTGAGGTCGTGTGGCGAGGACACCCAGAAGGCGTGTGCTGGTATGGAAGAAGCTCGAGTCACAGTTTTGAAAATCCGGTTTTAAGTTCTTTACCTGCCACATTCCCAATGTTATGATTTTGAACAATATGCTTAATATCATGCTCTTAGTTTCTTCCTCTTGAAATGGGGTTTACAAAGAGCATTATACTATAAACGCCTTTATTCTCTCAACTTGCATCCAACTCTTCTTCCTGTAGCTCCAGCTATTTCAACCAAGAATCTTAATTCTGCCACTCTTAGTCCTCAGATCATCTGTGGCCTGGACCTTGCACGTGACCTGAGTGCTAAATTCTGGTTTGCTGTGCCAGTCAGAGTCATACCCACAATGGGAACACCTCACGGGTGAAATCTACACTGTACTTCAAGGCACCTCAACAATTCCCCACACCTCCCAGATTTCACATTGCAGGACTCAGGCACATTGCAAGAATGATAATAAGGGACAGATAATTCAATAGTTAATTTTACCATTTTTTCATGGAGCCCAGGGATGTGCATGCAAATGAAGATAAAGAAGCTTCTCTCCTTCTTGAAAATAACTGATTCCCAAATGGTAACCAAAGTAAGATCTTCCCAACTGAGGGTCTATAAGAAGGACTTTCCTGGTCTATCAGCACAGACCGAGCCTAACAATATAAAAACTTACAACTAATTAGAAAACTGCATGCCAAAAATAATTTATATATATACTATTATATATATATATATATATATATACACACAGCCATTCACTGTAACATATAGTCAAAATACTTCAAAGTATATAATCAATATTATAATATGTAATGGAAATATATAACAAAATATATATGTTACAGTAAATCAGAAAACTACATATTAAAACCCTAGTTAGAAAATTAAAGAAACCAAAATTTGATACTTTAAAAATATCAGCAAAATTAATAATCTGGAGCTGGACTGACCAAGAAAATAAGATTTAATAGGGCGTAAATGAAGAGATGAAAAAAGATATTCCATACAAATGCTTACAAAAAGAAAGCAGGAGTCACTATTCCTATATCAGACAAAATGAACTTTAAGTTAAAAACTGTCACAAGAGACAAGGAAGGATATTATAAAATAATAGAGTGTCAGTCAACAATTATAATAAGTGTACCCAATGTTGGAGCACCAAAATATATAAAGCAAACATTGACAAAAACTGAAAGGAGAAATAGACAGCAATACCAAAATAGTAGCAGACTTCAATGCCCCAAATTCAATAATGGATAGAACATCTAGATGGAAGATCAATAAGAAAATAAAAGAATGGCATTTATCAAAAAGTCCAAAAACAAAAGATGCTGGTATGGATGCAGAGAGAAAGAACACTTATACACTCTTGGTGGGACTGCAAATTAGTACAACCTCTATGGAAAACAGTATAGAGATTCCTGAAAGAACTAAAAGTAGACCTACCACTCAATATAGCAATCCCACTACCGGGTATCTATCTGAAGGAAAAGAAGTCCTTCTATCAAAAAGACACCTGTACTCAAATGCTTATTGCAGCACAATTCACAATTGCAAAGATGTGGAATCAACCCAAGTGCCCATCAATTTATGAGTGGATTAATAAAATGTGGTGTATGTATACCACAGAGTACTACTTAGCCATATAAAAAGACGAATTAATACCTTTTGCAACAATCTGGATGGAAACAGAGACCATTCTCCTAAGTGAATTGTCTCAAGAATGGAAACACAAACACCACACATACACACTATTAAACTGGAACCAACCAATGAGCACACATGTGCACAGAGGGAAGTAAAACTCAGTGGAAATCAACCACGAAAGATGGGGGAGGAGGGGAGGGACAGAAACCTACTTAATGGGTACTATGAACGCTATTTGGGTGACGGGCACACCTTTAGCTGGGACTCAAGCATTACGAAAGTGATCCATGTAACGTAAAACATTTGCACTCCCTGAATATTTTGAAATAGTAAAAAAAAAAAAAAAGACAAAGAAATTGAACAGCATTATAGACCAAATGCACTCAACAGACCTATACAGAACATTCCCCCCAACAGCAGCAGAATACACGTTCTTCTCAAGTGAACACAGAACTTTCTCCAGAATAGATTACATATTAGGTCACAAAATGAATCTTAACAAGTTTAAGAAGATTGAAATCATGCCAACTATCTTTTCTGACCTCAGTAGAATGAAACTAGATATCAAAAGCCACAGGAAAATTCACAAATATGTACAATTTAAACAACATGCTCCTGAGCAAGCATCGGGTCAAAGACAAAATCAAAAAGGAAATTAGAAAATAACTTAAGGCAAATGAAAACAAAACCACAAGTACCAAAAGCTATGAAGCAACAAAAGTAGTACTAGGAGGGACGTTTGCTGCAATAAGCTTCTATGTTAAAAAAGAAGAAAGATCGCAAATAAGCAACCTAACTTTACACCTCAAGGAGCTAGAAAAAGAAGAACAAACTAAGCCCAAAGTTAGAAAAAGGAAGGAAATACCAAAGATTAGAGCAGAAAAAAGAAATAGAAAATAGAAGAATAATAGAAAACATGCATGAAGCTAAGAGTTGGTTTTTTGAAAAGACAAAATTGTCACATCCCTAGACTAAGAAAAAAAGAGAGAAGTTTCAAATACATAAAATCAGAAATAAAAGTGGAGACATCACAACTGATGCCACAGAAATAAAAAGGACCATAAGAAACTAGTATGAATAATTATATGCCAAAAAACTGGATAGCCTAATAGATAGGGATAAAGCCCTAGAAACGTAGAACCTACTAAGAGTGAATCATGAAGAAATAGAAAGTCTGAACAGACTTAACTATAATGGAGATTAAATCAGTAACCAAAACCCTCCCAACAAAGAACAGCCCAGGACCAGATGACTTCACTGGTGAATTCTACCAAACATTTAAAGAAAAACTAATACTAATCCTTCTCAAATGCTTCCAAAATATTGAATAGGAGGGAACACTTCCAAAATTGTTTAATGAGGCCAGCATTACCCCAATACCAGAGCCAAATAAAGCTACCACAAGAAGAGAAAACTACAGGCCAGTGCCCCTAGGTGAATATAGACATAAACATTTTCAACAAAATAATAGCAGATCAAATACAAGAGCATCTTAAAAGGATTAGACACCATGACTAAGAGGGATTTATTCCTGGGATGCAAGGATGGTTCAACCTAAAAAATAAATATAAATGTGTATACCACATTAACAGAATAAGAGATAAAAATCAAATGATTGTCTCAATAGATGCAGAATAAGCATTTGACAAAATTCAAAACCCTTTCATAACGAAAACTCTCAAAAAAACTAGGAATATAAGGAAAGTACATCAACATAATAAAGGCTATAAATGAGAAGTCCATAGCTAACATCATACTCAAAGGTGAAAAACTGAATTTTTTTCTTCTAAGATCAAGAACAAAGCAAGGATGTTCACTTCAACATAGTACTGGAATTAGGCAAGAAAAAGAAATAAAAGGCATCCAAATCAGAAAAAAAGAAGTAACATGGTCGCAATTTACAGATGACATGATCTTATAGAAAGATAAACCTAAAGATGCCATAAAAAATAGAACCAATGAATAAACTTCATAAAGTAGAATAATCAAATTCAGTAAATTTTATATTTCAGGATACAAAATGTCTGCAATTTCTGCAAAGAATTTATTTAATTTCTGCAAAGAAACTAAAGACACAAACTAATTGAAAGACATCTCATGTTTATGAATTGGAAAATTAATATTGTTAAAATATCCATACAACCCAAAGTGATGTACAGAGTGATGCAATCCCTATCAAAATCCTAATGGCATTCTTTACAGAAATAGAAAAAAAATCTACAGTACATATAGAACCACAAAAGACCACAGATAGTAAAAGCAATATTGAGAAAGAAGAAGAAAGTTGAAGGCATAATACATCCTGCTTTCAAAATATATTATAAGGCTAATCAAAATGATATGGTACTGGTATAAAAATAGACATATAGGCCAGTGGAACAAAATAGACAGCCCAGATGTAAATCCATGCATATATTATCAACCGATCTTTTTTTTTTTTGTTGAGACAGAGTCTCACTTTATTGCCCAGGCTAGAGTGAGTGCCATGGCATCAGCCTAGCTCACAGCAACCTCAAACTCCTGGGGTCAAGCAATCCTACTGTCTCAGCCTCCCAAGTAGCTGGGACTACAGGCATGTGCCACCATGCCTGGCTAATTTTTTCTATATATATTAGTTGGCCAATTAATTTCTTTCTATTTATAGTAGAGATGGGGTCTCGCTCTTGCTCAGGCTGGTCTCGAACTCCTGAGCTCAAATGATCCACCCACCTCAGCCGCCCAGAGAGCTAGGATTACAGGCTTGAGCCACCGCGCCCGGCCATCAACCGATCTTTTTCAGGGTGATAAGAATACACAACAGGGAAAGAATAGTAGTCTCTTCAACAAATGCTGTTGGGAAAACTGGATATCCACGTGCAAAAAAATGTAATTGGAAATTTATCTTATACCATAAACAAAAATCCAATCAAAATGGATTAAAGACCTAAACATAAAAACCAGAAACTGTAAAATTCACATAGGAGAATACATAGTGATGAAACTTCTTTACCTTGATCTTAGCAATGAATTTGTGAATATGACACCAAAAGTACAGGCAACAAAATCAAAACTACAGGTGGGACTACATCAAACTAAAAAGCTTTTGCAGAGCAAAGAAAACCATCAACAGAGGGAAAAGACAACCTGCAGAATGCGAGAAAATATCTGCAAACCATATACATGTTAAGGGGTTAATCTCTACAATATTTGAGGAACTCCTGCAACTCAATAGCAAAAAACCGAATAACCCAGTTAAAAAACAGGCTAAGGACTTGAATAGACCTTTCCTCTTCCTGCATTCCCCAGAACTTCATGCTTGCAATTACATCCTACCCCCAACATGTCATCACTCTGTCTTTTGCTATATCACTCCCGTCAGTATACAGACATGCTTAGGACTGCATATCCTAAGAAGGAAAAAACCCTCCCTTGACTCCAAATCCTCCAAATGTGCAGCCACACTTCTTGCTTCCCCTTCACAGCAAGCCTTCTTAACAGAGTCACCTAGTGTCAACTCTTTTACCTCACATTTTCTGCTCAGCCCACGCCAATCAGGCTTCCTTTACCTGACAGCACCTGTCAGTGTATTAACCAGTGACTTCCATATGGACAAATCCAAATGTCATTTCTCTGTAACTTCGTTGACCTCTCATTAGCACTTGTTGCCAAGTGATAGAAATGCAGAGATTTATGCATTTAGCAGTGAGGTGACCAGTGGAATGTTAGCAAAGGCATTCGGTAGTAAGCTGATCCAGCAGATCCTGGCAAAGCAGTTTGTACAAAGTAGGTCTCACCGAGTGTGGGGAGCCACTCTTGTCATTCTTTTAGAGTTGACTGCTGCCTGATATTGCATGAAAAAAGCTGCCAGCTAGACTCCAAATGCTTTGCTTCTCTTGGTTACTGCTCTGATACCAAAGACCTCCATAATAGAATTACTCTTTGTACCAAAAACAGTTATATATCATGCCTAATAAGATAAGATGTCTTATCTTATTTAGACAGTTGGGCTGTTGCCTGGAAACGAAGGAACTTTTATCTTCAGACCATCCCCATTAGGTGAAATTCCACAGTTAAGTGGTCACCCGAGCAGGGGAGTCAAGCTCCTGGCATTGCATTAGAGATGAACCCCCTCTCTCCCTTTTCCAGAAGAAGTTGTTCCTCCTTGGCTTAGCCAAGCTGTTGCTGCCTCACTAGAGGGAGACCCCATGCAAGAAAGAAAGAAAAAGAAGGAATACCTCTCCTCCAGCCCGACTCCTCATCACGAGCTGGTCATGGGGATGGGATCTCAACATTCCAGGGCGTAAATGCAAAATCTGATTCTAGAAGACAAAGTTTATGTACTGAAAGAATTAAGGAATTTGCTTTTTTATGTAACAAAATCTAGAAATGGATTTCTGAGGGCGATAAACCAAGATAAGAGGAATATTATTTCACCTCAGGCTGAACTTGTCGCTGTGGGCGGACTTACGGAGGTTATGGTCCCAGGGTGCTGCTGGTGAGCACGGCTGGGTGTGATTCCAGCACTTGGCTGGCTTCTCTAACATGAAGCCAGATGTGGTTCTGGATGATGAAAACCAAGTTTAGGTGCTTTTAAAACCTTGACATACTGCAAGGAAGAAACTCTGAGACTTGGAGACAAAAGAATGCTGGGTTCGTCCCTCATTAGTCCCTCACCAGGACTGAGAAACATCAGCATGGGATGTGACAAGATTGTTTATGTATGTTTCACTGGCTCTTCTAGAAAAACCAAATGTGCTTCTAAAAACACAAGAAGACATGGGAATATGGTGACGCTGTACTTCTCTTCCCTGCCTGGAAGTTTTAATTTCAGTACAAATTTCCAGATGAACGAATGTCTAGAATCTCATTCAGTCAAAGGATGTCAGCGCTGCTGCCAACGTGTGACCACTCTGCTAAATTAGTCCATAGAAACAGAACAAGAAATGGCAGAGTGGATAGAACCGTGGGACATTAAAACAGACATAATAACCATATTCAAGTATTGATAGGAAAACATAAATATAACGAAAAGCGGAAGATATTAAAAAGGAGTTGAGTGAAATACCTAGAGATTTTTCAGAAATAATATCTGAAATAAAAATTTCAGCAGATTAATGTGATTAGCAGCAGATTAGACGTTGTGAAGAAAAGATCAGAAAACGTAAAGACATAACAATAGAATCTAGCCAAATAAATCACACAGAGGGAGGAACTGTACAGAGTCTCAGTGACCTGTGGAGCAATATCAATGGATAGGATGGGAGTCTCAGAAGGATAGGGAAGTGGATAGAAAGTTTTTGAAAAAATAATAGATTTTGAAATAAAAGTTTTTGAAAAAAAAATAAAAGTTATTTTTCAAAAATGAAGTTTTTGAAAAAATAACAATTTTTCCAAATTTGATAAAAATTAACAATTTATAGATCCATATAAATCAATAAACCCAAAGCAGGATAAACATAGATCACACACAGACACACACACACCCAGCCCTGACACAAAGGCACATCTAAAGCAAATTGTAGAAAACCAATGATGAAAATAAAACCTTAAAAGCACTCGAAGATACCATTACACACCACATAATAAAGATTAAAATTTACCACATACATCTACAAAAGATAATAACTCAAAATGGGTTATAGACCTAAATGTAAATTCTAAAACTATGTACTCTGGTTTCTCCTCAGATCATATAAATCTTTCGTCTTTTGCTAAAACTATAAAATTTCTGTAATAAAATATGGAAGAAAATATTTTACTGGGAGTAAAAAAAAGATTTTTTACATAGAATGGAAAGAGCATAAAACAATTTTAAAATTTGATACATTGGACCATCAAAATTTAAAACTTTTGCTCCTTATAAGAAGGAATTAAGAAAAAGAAAACACAGACTTGGAGATATGTGTAATAGATAGATCAGTCAAAGGACTAATATTCAGAATAATAACTCTTACTATTGAAAAATGAGACAAACGACCCAATTTTAAAGCAGGCAGAAGATTTGAAATAGATATTTTACACAGGAAGATACAAAAATGGCCACGAAATACATGCAAAGATGTTCAATATCATTAGTTCTGTCACAGCCAGGATTGGCCGAAATTTCAAAGACTCACCATTACAAGTGTTGGCAGGGACATGGAACAACCAGAACTGTCCTACACTGTGGGTGGGAATGTGAAATGGTACACTTACTTTGGAAAACTGGCAGTTTTTTAAAAGTTAAACATATTCTACCATACAACTCAACCATTCCACTCCTGGGTATTTACCCAAAAGAAACAGAAAACATATATCCATGCAAAGATTTGCCCATGAAGCTTAATTTGTACATAACAGTTTTATCTATAATAGGTAAAATCTAGAAATAACCCAAATGTCTATCATCCAGTGAATAGACACACAGATGGTGGGATTTCTGGATTAAGAATACTACGCAACAATAAAAAGCAGCAAACGACAATGTACGTGGATGGATCTCAAGCTCATTGTGCTAAGTGTAAGGAGCCAGACCCAAAAGAGTACATGCTGTTTTATTCCATTCATATAGAATTCGGTAACATGCAAACTAACTTATCATAGCAAGCCTGGGAATGAGAGTGGAGAGAGTGTTGAGTTGCCAAAGGTCACAAAGAATCTTTCAGGGATGATGGAAATATTCACTATCTTGATCATGGTGTTGGCTTCATGGGCATAGACATATGTCCCAGAACAATCAAACATAGACTGTAAGTAAGTACAATTTATTGTACTATTATTTTAATTCAATACGGTTATACCAAAAATAAAAAAAAAACCCTAAGTGGTAAATTTTTAAAAAGAAAACTAAAGCTTCCTCTGCCTACACTCCTGAATTGCATTATAGCTGATGTCCTTTGGGAGAGGGCCAGCCATAGGAAAATATCCATCTCTACTCAAAAGAGCCCTGATAGCTATCACTGGATTATTATATCTATGATTGAATGATCATCTTAATGTGCCATGAGCTGTCAGATATCAAAATTGTTCAGCAGAGTTTCTCTGAGCACTGAACACTATTTCAGTGGTTCCTTCAGGGTAAAGACTGAGAAGAGCTACTTTAGAATATGTTAGGGAAAAAAAAGTTTTAATTAACGAAATATTTTTAATTAAGGGTAATACCAGGGGACATGTGGGTGCTTCTGGGGTCCTGATAATGTTTTCCTTCAACCCTTGGCTGCTGCAACAACTCTGAGCTGTCCTCTTAGTGATTGAGCGGTGCGTTACATTTTATGCAAGTGTGTGTGTGTGTGTGTGTGTGTGTGTGTGTTATATGTCAATTTTAAAGTTTAAGACAAAAACATCTTTTGCTTCCAACCAGCCTAAATCCCTGGAGTCACCCTGTCCTCCTCCTCCACACCTAGCCTTGCAGATACTTAAAGGGTCACCAAGTCCTGTCAATTCTGTCTTTGTGATCTTCCTCACATCTTTTCTCTCCATTCTCTCCCTGTCCCCAAAGTCACATTCTCAGTAACTCACGACTGAGACTGGCATGGAAAGAAGACAGCCAGAGGAGGAAAAGCGCTGTGACTCTCTTCACGGAGTGCTCAGGGTTTAAGAAGCCTTCCTGGGGGTCAGGCCTGCTCCGGGCCTTCAAAAGCTGATCTTAGCACCTTTCCAGCCATGCCCTCTGCAGTGCACGCGTCCCTTTATCCCAGCGGCAGTGCCACACCTTTCTGTTCCCCAGAACATGCTACACAGAAACACCCCACAGTATAACTTAGATTGCACTTACCAGTATTGTGCTCTAGCTATACCCACCTCTACTGCCATTCCCACCTCTCGGCCTTTGCCAACTCTGGGTCTCCTGCCCAACCCTCCACAGGTTTAAACCAAATTAAGGGCTAGGGTAGTCTGGACAGGGAAATGGCCCACAGAGTGGGGTCCAGGAAGCTGGGCTCACTCAGGCCTGCACCCCATTCCTCTGTCCATGGCAAAAGGGAAAACAGTAGAAGCCCAGCAGTTCTGATGCGTGGCAACAGAAAAGTAAAAAATGCATACTCTTTCACTCAGCCTTGCCTGGAAATTGTAGCCGAAGGCAGAGGCTCCCAGTCTCAATAGGTAGATGAATAAGAAACCTTGAAAAGGATGCAAAGGCTGAACACAAGGGTTTGGGAAACCTGCGAACTGAGCTAGCAACTGTGTGTTGTTGGACAAAGGTAAAACCTGTAGAATATTTGCCAGACTTTCACCTTGAAGACACTAAGAATATAAACGATAACCAATTGGCATGAAGGTTCCTTCTTGCCAGGCATATACTTACTCTATTGCTTGTTATCTTGAACTTGCGAGCTGGAGGTCTGTTTGCAAGAATTTTCCTAAAGACATCCTGACAAATGTTTATTGTAATCTTCTGTTTTCTACCTCCCATAATGCTCAGGTTACGGTTGCACTGATTCTCAAAAATTTACTGCAACTTCCATTTACTGACTACATATTTGTTATAAGAAAGCATATTTATTAGGATAAGTCTGATATAAGAAATTGAATTTGCTCACCTAAAAGTAAGATAGCTCACTATCTATGATCTCACTTTTTATTCTGTAACTTCGCTGGAATTCAAGGGCATGACTTCATTGTTAGAGAACACGAAAAGACCGTGTCTCTTTGAGGCTCTAAAAGACTCATTTCCAGAAAAAAACAGGATTTGAAGTTTTCTCTGTCAGGGACCAAGGAGAAAAGCCATCAGAATGAAACTTCCCAGCAAGGAACCGAGAATGAGGTCAAGGTCCCCTAAGAAAGGGGGCGTGGCCTTAACAGGAATAGGGCGTGGCCTCCGGTGAGAAGGGCGTGGCCTCCAGGGAAAAGGCGGCGCCTCTGTGAGAGGTTGACTTCCAGGACTCTATTCTACCCTTACTTAAAACCTTGCAGGGGCTGTTTCCTAAGGGTCAAGTTTAATTTCCTGGCATCCTGAAACAGGCTCCTCCCACCCCTTCTCACGGTTCCTCTCCCAGCTGCCCCGGCGGCACTGCTGTGTTATTTCCGGTGTGAAGACTGTGCCGTGCTGTCTTGCCGCGTTGCAGATTCTCCGAGATTCCAGCGTTAAGCTCTACCCTCACCTCTCAATTTCCTATTTCCAGTTCTTCCACGAAGAATCAAACCAAGCATCGCCTATATGTCTTCCGTGGAATTAAGCGGACTCAGGGGCAAGAAGCACCTTTGTTTGTAAAGCAGCGGTCCCCAACCTTTTTGGCAGGAGGGACCAGTTTCAAGGAAGACAACTTTTTCCAGGGACAGGGGTGCGGGTGGCAGAGGCAGAGCTCAGGCAGTGATACAGTGATGGGGAGCAGCTGTCAATACAGATCTTCGGTAGGGCGCGGTGGCTAACGCCTGCGATCTAACTCTTTTGGAGGCTGAGGTGGGGGGATTGCTTGAGCTCAGGAGTTCGAGACCAGGCTGAGCAAGAGTGAGATCCCGTCTCTACTAAAAATAGAAAAATTGGCCGGGCATCATGGTGTGCGCCTGTAGTCTCAGCTACTTGGGAGGCTGAGGCAGGAGGATCCCTGGAGCCCAGGAGTTTGAGGTTGCAGTGAGCTATGATGATGCCACTGCACTCTACCCAGGGTGACAGAGTGAGGCTCTGTCTCAAAATAATAATAATAATAAATAAATACAGACAAAGCTTCACTTGCTCCCCAGCCACTCACCTCCAGCTGTGCTACCCTGTTCCTAACAGGCCACCAACTGGTACCAGTCTGTGGCCCAGGGGTTGGGGACCGTACTTGTAAAGAAAACTCTTTTGGTTTGTGTATACTGTTAGCTTCTGTTTTAAAATATCCATAGATGATCAAATTAAGAAATAAAACTTCACAGTTTATTTTTCCAAAATTTTAACCAGATGCAGCAGTTGAATTTTATTGAATTCCTTGTTGTACACTCCTTAAGATGCTCATTAAATTTTTAGCATTTTTCAGTTAATTATATTAATTTGAAGCTTCACAACTGGCAACCCACAAATGGGTCCTAGATACGGATCCGTCAGACTGAAGCCAGGAGACCGAATCTCTCCAGCCAAAAGTAGCTTCCCAGTGTAACCTGCTTACGTTCACTCATCATTTTCTAAGTGAGCCATGAAATGAAAACCTTGCTCGAGTCAACACTCGAGCTCGCCATGTTACTGCTTTGCTTTGTGGTGTGTCTGGCTTCAGGCCATGTGCTAAATCCTACCCAGTCACAAAGAGAAATTTTGTGATGCTCTATCATCTTTTGCCAACGTTTTATTTAACACGGTTGTCTTCATTCTTTTCTATCATTAGTCTAAAATATCCTTTTGTGTTGTTAAACTTGATTTAGGTTCAGAATCACATTTGGTGCATAAAAGGTGTGGAATAAGCAATAGGTATTATCACCCTGATCTGAATGAAGAGGGAGGAAATAGGAAAAGAGGAAGAGAAGGAGGAGGGAGGCCCCTAGGTGATGCATCTAGAGTAAAATCTGTTTGCTGGGGGCGGAGACAATGAGGGTGGGACAGGGGAAGAGGGCGGGGCTTGGGAGGGCAGGACTGAACCCACCAAGGGGCGGGGTTGTGGCTTGGAGGGGCTGACACAGCCACAGGCTGGGGACGTTCATATGGCCACACTGTTTTCCACCAGGCTGGGCCGCAGGTACTCATAAGGCATGTCCAGCTTTGCATTCCGGCTCTCGATTTCCTTATCCAGGGCAGCCAGCTCCTCCCTGAACTTCTTCAGCACAGCCTTGGGCCCAGGGCCTGAAAAATACTCCTCCTCGTGCTGTCCCACAGCCACCTGGGGTGGAGAGGAAAAGGCAGCTGAGAGCCTATGACCCCCACTTTGGGGTGCTGCACCTCCCTGCAGCTGCCTCCTTCCTTAGGGCCCCGGGCCCCTGGCTCTCACCATAGTGGGCTGGCGTCTGCCCAGTTGCCAAGTGATGAACATCTGGAGAGAAGCCTGGTGAAAGTTGGGCAGTGTTGCCATCACTGTCTCCAGCGTGGCGTCCTTGGTGGTCGGCGGGGGCAGCCGCATCGTGCAGGGTGTGTTAGGGACCCAAGTGTACCAATCCAGCTAAGCAATGGGGAGGGTCCACAGTCAACACCTGCTAAGCATGAAAACCCGTAGCCTACCTGCACGGTCCCCTCCCCCGCTCCAGGCCACAAATGCCCAGCTGCCCCCTCTGGTAAGCACCTGGCCCAGGTGGACAGAGGAGTGCTGGCCAGTGCAGGTGAAGATGCACATGGTGACAAAGCGGCAAACCTGCTCCCGAGACTGCAAAGAGACAGGAAACCCTGCAAGGAGTGAGGAGAGTTAGAAGCGATGGGGCCGGGAGTAGAGGCAGAGCTCAGAGACAAGGCGGAGAGAGGAGAACAAGACGGTGAGAAGGCGCCAGGAACACGCAGTCACTCCTGTGGGAACTAACAGGAGAGTGGGTTGGGGTCGGGGACAGGGGGAGCTCTGCTGGGAGGGTCCTCGTGCCGGCTCGCGCTGGCTCACAAGAGTCAATGATGTTAACTTTTCAGGTGTTTAGCAAACTAGTCAACTTCACGTTGGTAGCCACGGTGGGAATATTTACACCATGGAAATGGGCAAATGCTACAGATCAGGGCTTTTTTCCAGAGTGCCAGTTGTTAAACATTGATGAACAGCCACTGGTCCCACTGTGCCTGGGACTGGGACTCCTCAGTGTATAGGATGGGGACCTGCCTCTCGAGGAGAGGGAATGGAACCTGGGAAGGCCTTTGGGAGTTTGCACAGGGTTTGGAAATACCTCTGGAGCATTCCAAGGAAACAGAGAGGATTCTAGCGCTGTCTCTTGTGTTTTGTGTCTGAGATCTGAGGGCAGGGGCTCCTCTCACCTCGGTCCTGAGCGCCTTGCAGCCCAATTTCAGTGATCTCGCGACACCAGCTCTGCAGCTCAGGGTCGTCCCTCACAGACTCTTCTGTCTTATAGTGGAGATTCACCATGCCCTCCACGTACCTGCCGGCCAAGGGTCAAGGCCAGAGAGCTGAAGCCCGGCAGGGAGCCTCCAAGCGTCTGCCCCTGCCCACACGGCCAGGCCAGGGCCCCGGCCCCCCAACCAAAACACAGACCCCCTGTTCTCCGTGCCATCTCCACCCCGCCCACCCCCCAGCCCTGCCCCCCTGCTCCCCTCACCGAGAGATGATTCCCCAGAGCCCCAGAGCATCTTGGGCATAGAAGGAAGACTTGACCCCGAGGAGCCCCCGGTCAGCCAAGTCATCAGGGACACAGAATGACCTATAGGTCAGGAAGGCTCCAGCTCGCTTGAGCAGGTCCACGTGGCCTCCCCCACCTGTGCTGACCACCTGGGGGACGAGGACAGCAGGGTCAGGCCAGTCAGGAGCCCTGAAGCCAGAGCCGAAAGAGGAGTGAGCCCAGAATCCCCCTTTCTCCACCCATACCTGGTCGAAAACTCCCATGTCGGAGACCAGCCCATTCCTGGCCCGGACGTTAATTTCCACTGTGTATCGAAGGTGGGGGATTATCAGCTGGAGGGAGAGAAGCAGGGAGGGCAAGTCAGAAGAAAGCTGTGGCGGGTCCCCATGGGAAATGGGCTAAAAAGCAGGAAAGACACCGGGTCTTCAGGAAGAAAACCACAGACTTCAAGTTCAATGGCTCCTTGGCATCAGGAGTTCTCACTTGGGGTTGGGCAAGGTAGCTCATGCCTGTAATCCCAGGACTTTGGGAGACTGAGGCAGGAGGATCACTCGAGGCTAGGAGCTTTCGACTAGCCTAGGCAACATAGTGAGACTCCAATAAAGAAAATTACTGGGACATGGTGGCATGTGCCTATAGTCCCAGCTACTCTGGAGGCAGAGGCAGGAGGATCGCTTGAGGCCAGGAGTGCAAGGCTGCAGTGAGCTCTGATCATGCCACTGCACTCCAGCCTGGGACATACAGCAAGACCCTGTCTTTCAAAAGAATAAAATAAAATATATGTTTAAAAATAGTTTTTGGTTGATTTGCATCACTTAATTCATTCTGCAAACCATTCACTCAGCACTTTGTGATAATTGAAAGAAATCATTCTCCTTTTCTTTTCTATTCTTTTCATAGGTCTAGACCTGCAGTCCCCAACCCCCAGGCCGTGGCTTGGTACTGGCACTCGGCCTCCTAGGCACCAGGCCACACGTCCCACTGAGTTCCAACCTTCCCCTCACTGTCCCCCTTCCCCCCCTCCCTGGGTCAGTGGAATAATTGTCTTCCATGAAACTTAGGAACAGGGCTGGGGGAAGCCAGACAGCAGGAGGGGAGCGGTGGTGAGCAAGTGAAGCGTCATCTGTATTTACAGCCGCTCCCCATGGCTCGCATCCCCTGAGCTCTGCCTACACCACCACCCCCCTCTGACACCCCCCAATCTGTGGAAAAATTGTCCAGTTGTCTTCCATGAAACTGGTCCCTGGTGCCAAAAAAGGTTGGGGACCGTTGCTCTAGACCAAAGTTTCAATGTACTTTTTGTTCAGTATTAACCCCTAAGGAGTCTTTTGAGATGTTTTTTCCTAATCTCAACCCCTATCCGTGAAATTTTAATGTTATATATATGCTATATGTCTATGTGTGTGCTGTGTTTTATCTGTGCCTTATACATAAAGATAGTAAGATTTTTCCACTCTCGCGAGCACTTTCACCCCTGGGAGGCATTGAGAATGCGGGATCTGACCGCTGAGCATCTCTGCAGCCTCATTTCCTCCTTCTCCCCTTCACCCATTACACTCGCCGTCTTTCCTGTTCTTCAAACGAGTCAAGCTTGTTCCTGCCTCAGGGACTTTGCACGAGCTGTTCCCTCTGCCTGGAACACTGTGCCCTCTTGATTATCTCATGGCTTGCCTGTCCCCCACCCCAAGTCTCATTCTCTGCATCATCTCCAGGAAGCCTTTCCTGGTCACCCACTCTAAACTCACTACCGCACCACCCTGCTTTGCTTCTCTGCCCGGTACTCACCGCAGCTGGTGTGTTACAGTACAGGCCGTGTCGTCTGCCCTTACTGGAAACTGATCCCAGAAGATCAGGGCCTTGCTAGTCTTGCCTACCACTAGCAGCTAGAATGGCTCTTGCCACATGGGAAGCACCCAATAAACATTTTTAATGGGTGAATACTTCGCTCTAATTACCTGTAATAAAGCAGGCTACTGCTCTGGGCCTGGAGCTCTAACTGGCCTATGTTGCTATTTTAGAACTCTACAAGGACTGGCTGGGAAAATTCTTTTACATTATTTGTATGGTCCCCTTTGATCGGATTGAATCTTCAGTCACTTGCACGTACTGCTTGTGTACTGCATAAATATCTGTGCTTTATACATTTAAAGGGTTAGATTTTTTTGCCCCTTCCCCTTAGAATCAATTCTACCCCCTTGGGAGGTGATGTCACCCGCTGAAAATGCACGGGAAGCCAGGCTCACAGTCCCTTGCCGAGTCTTCCATGGGCTGGTTCTCTCCACACCCCAGAGCCCACCGAGAGGGGCCTCCAGAGGTGGGAACGTGCCCCGGGGCACAGAGAGGCAGGCAGGGGAGAAGGGAACAAGGTGCTACCTTGAAGATGGGATGTAGAGACGGAAGGCACCTCATGGTGGCCACAGCAATGACCTCAGCCATCAGGTGTCCCCTCAGAAGATGCGACTGCAGCTCATGGAGCTGGAAGTCAGAGCTCCGGACCCAGCACTTGGCCAGAAGCCAGACCATTGGGGGATCCGTGGGCAGGAAAAGCAGAGGTGGCGGGGATCCTATTTTCGGCAGCTGGAGCTAGAGCAGGGACAGGAGGAGACAGACGGGTGAGTGCCAGGTGCCGCCAATCCCCCTTCCCTCCCCTCATCCTCCATCCTACTGCCACCACCCCCATGGCTACCATTTCTTCCCCTCCCCTACCCACTCAGCGCTGGCGCTTCGCAAGCTGCTCTGCCCTGCAAGCTGCTCTGCCCTCGGGCCTTCTGCAGAAGCTGCCCCTTCCGCTGCCTTCTCAGCCTCCACTTCTCCTTTCGGTCCCCTCAC
>VSMD01049011.1:0-157057 GCA_008750895.1 Mirza zaza
CCCATTCTGTGGGTTGTCTATTTGCTCTCTTGACAGTTTCTTTGGCTATGCAGAAGCTTTTTAATTTGATCAGGTCCCATTTGTTTATTTTTGTTGCTGTTGTGATTATCTTTGGGGTCTTCTCCTCAACACATTTTATGAAGCAAACATAACCCTGATACCAAAACCAGGAAGGGATGCAACAAAAAAAGAAAACTACAGACCAATATTCCTTATGAATATAGATGCAAAAATTCTCATCAAAATCCTAGCCTATGATTCCTAAGACAAGGTCTCTTTCTCACACTTGTCTTCTCACACTTGTCTGTCTCACACTTGCCAATCGAATCCAGGTGCTTGTCAAGAAAATAATTCATCACAACCAAGTGGGCTTCATCCCAGGGATGCAAGGATGGTTCAACATACACAAATCTATAAATGTAATTCACCATATAAACAGAAGCAAAAACAAAGACCATATGATCCTCTCAATAGACACAGAAAAAGCATTTGACAAAATTCAACACCCTTTTATGATAAGAACGCTCAACAAAATAGGCACAGACAGGGCTTACCTAAAAATGATACAAGCCATATATGAGAAACCCACAGCCAATATCATACTGAATGGGAAAAAATTGAAAGCATTCCCACTTAGAACTTTAACAAGACAAGGTTGCCCACTATCTCCACTTCTGTTCAACACAGGGCTGGAAGTCCTTGCTATAGCAATCAGACAAGAGAGCGGAATTAAGGGCATCCGAATGGGAGCAGAAGAGATCAAACTCTCACTTTTTGCTGATGACATGATATTATACCTAGAAAACCACAAGGATTCAACCAAGACACTCCTTGAATTGATAAATGAATTTGACAAAGTCTCAGGATACAAAATCAATACACAGAAATCAGAGGCATTCATATACGCCAACAACAGTAAAAGTGAGAACCAAATCAAAGACTCAATTCCCTTCAAAATAGCAACAAAGAAAATAAAGTACCTTGGAATACATTTAACTAAGGAAGTAAAAGACCTCTACAGGGAGAACTATGAAACACTAAAGAAGGAAATAGCAGAGGACGTAAACAAATGGAAGAATATACCATGCTCATGGTTTGGCAGAATCAACATTGTTAAAATGTCTATACTACCCAAAGTGACCTACAGAGTCAATGCAATACCTATTAAAATCCCAGATATAGGAAAAACAATTTTATGCTTTGTATGTAACCAGAGAAGACCCCGTATAGCAAAATCAATCCTAGGCAATAAAAACAAAATATGAGATATCAATTTATCAGACTTCAAACTATACTACAAGGCTATGATCATTAAAACAGCTTGGGACTGGCACAAGAACAGGGACATTGACCAGTGGAACAGAACAGAGAACCCAGATATAAAACCGTGCTCATATAGCCAACTAATCTTCAACAAAGCAGACAAAAACATACACTGGGGAAAACAATCCTATTCAACTGGATAGCCACATGTAGAAGACTGAAACAAGACCCACACTTTTCACCTCTCACAAAAATCAACTCACTCTGGGTAACAGACTTGAACCTTAGGTGTGAAACTATTAGAATTCTAGAGGAAGATGTTGGAAATACCCTTCTAGACATTGGCGTAGGCAAAGACTTCATGAAGGAATGAAATACTTTCTTACCACCCTCTGCTTTGGTACTAAGAGTTGTTGCACAAAGCTGCATCAAAACAAGAATAGTGAAGAAAATTATTTTTTACAAACTTGTGAAGGTTCTAAGTGTAACTGAGGAAAATAAATTCCAAATAGTTATTCTCTACACCCCATCTGGAAAGTGGGAATAGAAAAACCTTTTCATTGCATGTTTGAGAAGTAGAACTCAATACAGGGCTCAGATTTCTTCATGATTCACACCTACCAAAGCCACACTACTCGAAGGCTTTAAGACAGATTACAGGATATCTATATGGTTCCAGATGCCCTTGTTTCTAGCGTAAATTAGAGTTTTTTCATAATTGACAATATTATAATGACAATTTGGATACATTTAAAAATAGCTTGGTATGAGTAAATTTATGTATCACAGAATTCTAGAATCTCAAGCCTGGAAAAGCTTTTAAATCCATTTAACCTAATCATACATCCCTCAGTTTAGTGACTTCTACTAACATTCTATCTATTCTACAATTTTATCACCCAGTTTCTAATAAGAGGAAACTCACTTCATTTGGTTTTGGGTAGTTCTGTTGGAAAGTCTTTTTTTTTTTTTTATTGAGATTATTTTCTTCTATCTAAAACTTCCCCTCATTGAAGTGATAAAATACTTGGCATTATTCAGTATTCAAATAATCCCTCTTTCATTCAGTAGCCTTTAGAATACAGGAGGAAAGCCATCATGTCCCAGAAAGACACATTCCATTCGTCTCCTTTATCACACAAATATTCTTCTCCGTGCTCCACCTTACAAGTCCATAGAGTCCTAAGAAGTTGTATATACACTCTATTTCAACTTATAAGTAGTCTATTTCTTTTTATATAGCATATTTTTCCAATATTCTATTCTAATCTTGTAACCTATCTCTTCAAATCTTGTTAACATGATTATATGTATTTCCACAAATTAAAATATGAGATTCATTTTGTTTAGTTTCCATTTCCTGAGGTATTAGATACTCCTTCTTATTCCTTAACTAATTACTTCTCATGTGTCATCTCCAAATTGTTCTTTTTCTTTCATGACAGATAATATTTCTCTAATAACCAGCCTTACATTCAGGTTGAAGTTTTCTTGATAAGATCAGTTTGTTTTTGGACAATAATGCCATCACTAATATTCTAAACTATATTATATTCCTACCAGAGAATCCAACTAAATATTTTAGTTTATGGCATCACTTTTCAGAAATCGACATTTCATTAATTTAAATTATATTTAAATCTAGTTGTTCACCTCTTCTGTCCCTCTATCCCTGCAAGTACAGATAAAATAAAGAAGTAATAGTAACAACACATGTATAACTAAGTCCTTGAATTTTCTGACATAAATTTTACAATCACTATAACATTTTGTTGGTCTTCCTGGGAGCATCATCTGTTCCACCATAAATTCAGTAGAGTACCTGAGGGAACAACAGATAGGTCTCTAACAGTTTCTCAATCACATTTCTAATAAACTCTTGAAAAATAGTACAGATTTCACCTGAATTTGCCAAATCCTGGTAGATCAGATATCTCTCACTAGGGCTGTACCATTCACCAAAGAGCTGATAATCATCAGGGTGGGTATTTAATTTATTTTCTAACTGTGTAAATGCTTCACCTCAAGCTGTGTAAGAAAATAATATCCTTTAAGCATACTAAGTTTGGTATTCAATAGCTCTTAGTTTTCCTGGAAATAAGATAAACTAGAGCGTTAGCAAATGTCAGAACTCATATTCTAATCACATATTTCCCATTTAAAGGCCTTGTTGTTTTGGAAACATATTTAGTCTTTCTGGACCTTTCTGTTGCTTATGAAACATAGATTTTGAGTATTCTCATTATAAAAGGGAGAAATGATACCTCTCCACTTTGATTCTGTAGTGCAGATCAGACTAAGGCTATATACCAAAATACAACCCACGACACAGTTGTGGGCATGAAGAAGTATGATTTGTGGATCTCCATATAATAGTCTTTAGGGAATTGTCCTTGTATGGAGCACACTGCCTGGATAAAATAGTATAAAAAAGAAAAACAAAGAAGTAACCTAAGACAGAAAAATATTGTTTTTTAGGAGGATGATTGCTCTTGTTTTCATCTTCTAGGAAGTCAGTCCTTTCTTGCAGAAAAGATTAAATTTTATGAGCAGAATAAATGTGGATCCTCACTGTGCAATCACTCCATGAAAGGACTAAATTACTGGCTATGGAACAGTTAGCTACAGGAGAAGCTGGAATTGGAAATGAGATGTACATCATCTGAAGATGTGGATTAGTACAGTATGTAATGAGTTCAGTGACAGAGAATGCTACACACTAGAGGTACATACACGATTTGCCCCATGACTAGCAACAGGCAGATGACTCTAGGAGGATGCAATCTCTAGAAAATAAGATGATATAAAGATGAAAGCCTAAGGAAATACATGTGGGTAGGTATAGAAACATAATAGAAGGGAAACCACATTTTAAAAAACATTCAAGAAATCAATAAAGTCATACCTATCAAATAATTCAGTGTGAAAAAAAGTGATAAGGAAGTTTAAAATACTACTGCAACATTTAAAAACTGAAGAAGCCAGTATGTACAGTGAACAGCACAAAGACTGAATAATATCCGATTATAGAGTTATCATAATACATTTATTGAGAGGATAAAGGTGTTCAAAAATCAATTTATGCTTGTAAATCAAAGCCAAAGATACATCAGTGTTGATTTGCTATTCAAAGTATCAAGTTACATATGATTGTATTACTTTTAATCACCTATTTATTTATTTATTTGAAATGGGATCTTGCTCTGTTGCCCAGGGTAGAGTGAAGTGATGCAATCATAGCTCACTGCAGCCTAGAACTCCTGAGCTCAAGCCATCCTCCTGCCTCTGAGTAGCTAGGAGTATAGGCGTATGCCTCCATGCCTGACTAATTTTTTTCTTATTTTTTGTACAGATGAGATCTTGCAATGCTGCCCAGGTTGGTCTCAAATTCTTGATCTCAAGCGATACTCCTGCCTCAGCCTCCCAAAGCACTGGGATTATAGGCATAAGTAGACACTCCCAGACTCCTTTTCCTTTAAATACTAACTATGAAAATCTAAATATGGTTCATCTAAAGTAGAAGAATATGAATTTGAGTGATCTCTTTTGATCAACTGCCATCTGGACTTGGTTAGTTTAGGGTCAGATCATTCCAGAATGGTTCTATCTACAGCTTTATCAGGATGTTACAGTGGTATTTCAAAAAGTAACAAAAAGCACTTTAAAAACTGTTAAAATATTATTCAAATATAATATTCATCTCTGACTTATAAGAGTATTGGCATATTTGGGAGCATACAGCATGCATAACAGTAATGAGCTTCTTCATTTCAGCCTCTATTCAAAATTTCCATAAATGAATTTTAAAATTTTATTTCCATTTATGTTAGTACTATTTGATATTCTTAATGGTGGCCCATTAATATCACAAATAAGCATAGTAAAATGATGTTATCATGCTTTTTAATTTACATTTCTGTGTATATGATATTATATTTAACAAGATAAAAAATTAAACCACAAAATAAAATACTAACAATATCAAAATTCAAGATTCAAAATTCAATAAGACTCCAGAGAAAACATTATTTAAAAATAAACTGAAAAACAAGAAAAAAATGTTACTGAATATTAATCAAATTATAGGTGGGAGGGATGACTTTCTAAACTCTGCATTCATGGGAAAAAATCCCTCCAGTCCGTACCTCCCCCAAATGATGACAATTAAACTGCATCAAACTCCGAACTTCAATATTAATATATCAAAATCTAACTAAAGAAAAAATAGATGAGTAACACAGATATTACCAACATTTTATAAATAAAAAGAAACATTTGAATTATAACTAGTTCATGCAATTGAAAATTTTTACACAAGAAAAATGAATAGCACGTAATTAACAAATGAGAAAAAACAATTGGTCTACACATAGAATAATGGTTAAGGAAATAACTAAAGAAATATAAATGAAACTCTCTTTTTGTTTCTACAAAAATAACAAGTCATTTTAATTATTGCCTATTTATGATTAAAAATTGTTGATTTTTTTCACAAAGATAAGAAATAAGAAAAAGAGCAATGGAAACATTTTTGTTTCCATTACCTACTTTTAGGACTCCTCAGTAGACTGCTTACTAATAACTGTTTTGTGCAGCTCATGCACATTTACTCAGGCATCTGATCCTAAATAATAATTCCTTGGTACAAATAAATAATTGAAAGTCACTGAGAAATACAATAACATTACTGAAAGGAAAATTTCACTAACTAATATGACCTTTCATATTTAACATGATGTTTTTTTAAATTTAGATTTTATAGTCCTATATTAGGGTTTTCTCTCACATGACCTGTGGGTATTTAACAATGCTACTCAAGTCATTAGCTTAGAAATTTTCTATAAAGCGTCCTTCTCACTAAACTTGACAATGTTTATAAGGCTTGAAAATTGCTTAATTGGCTTAAAGAATTTCAAATTATGGCTGATGTTGGTTTATTGAAATGAAACTCAGATTGTATAACTTTCATGAAGATAACTACAAACCAAAGTACTTAATGATCTCTATGTTTTCATATTACATTATTCCATCTGCAACTACTACCTTTCACAGTATAAAATTATTCCTTGACAGTTTATTTTTCCAAATGATAGTGTAGAAAATTGTTATATTATTGTATCAGAGGATATCAAACACTTTACTATGCTATAGCAGTATGCTTGGATATTGAAGTCTAAATATTTAACAGGTTAGAAGTTTCCCATGGGCAAGTTTCTAGGTCATTATTTTTCTCAACCTGTCAGATTCAGTAAAGTACTTTACATGGGTAAGTGGTTAAATGTTTAAAAAGAATAAAAGATATGTTTCATTGCAATTTTTTGTTCTCAGCACTACTGCTTCTCCAAACCCTGAAAGATACTTAGATGGAAAAAAATATCTATTTTGCTGTTCAAGAAAATATGATAACCACAAGACCAAGATTTTCTTGGTAGTTCAATATAATGTTTATATATCTAGATAATTCTCATGATATTTTCTCTGTGTGATAAAATATATTGAGAAAATATTTTACATGGCAATTTAGGCATCTTTTATGTGATATGTTCTACACAGTTATGAGAAGTTAATTTACATTGTTACATTATACATAAAGTTAAAATGTCTTATTTTTATAGGTAATTTTAATTCATATTTTGGATCCAAATTTTTTATCATTGCAAAGCACAATTGATATAGCAACCACACTGCAAAATTGTTCAAGAATTGGAAATATACCTTATGAAATGTATAATGCAAAGACATTTAAGATATGTTTTTTTTTAAAAAAAGACTCCTTACATTTCTTCATAAATATTTTATACTGCTTTAAAATTAGTTAAGAATGAAAAAATAAATATCAAAGCAGAAATACAGTATTTCATCACAGGTCAATTATATTAGTAGTATTTCAATACTATCAAGTGAATTTGAATTTATTCTGTACATTCAGGACCTATATTAGTATTTTCCCCTTGTAGGAGTGAGGGAAGAAATATTTTCCTCCAAATGTGCTTTTATTTTCTAGTCTAGTGAATATCTCACTAGAATCATTAGTAATGAATTGTCCCTACTCTCAGTTCTATTTTCTTTTGCCACTCAGCTACCTGATAAATAATGGCAATGTGTTATTAATATAAAAGGAAGACACAGGGGTCTTACTATAACAAAGAATAAATACAGAACCATTTGTCTTAGAAAAGCATCTACTTTCCAACTCTATCACTATTAAACATGAGATAGTATTAGTGACAGTAACAATATTCCCCACTACCAACTCTCATGTGTATTCATAGTGCCCAGGCTTCTGTATTCAATGTAATTTTTCAACAAAAAAGGATCAGGACTCCTTATAGGGTAGTTCATTTCATGTCTTTGGACAGTGAAAAAAAATTAAGAGAGACATGAATATCCTTTTGTATTCATAAAACAAAGATACTTTCAAAAACATTTGGTGTGGTGTTGAAAAGTTAAAAGAACCAAAATACAGAATTGCTACTAAGAAAACGATGTCAATTTGAACAAATTTTGGCAAATGGAAAAGATTGAATCTATGATAAGCCATGACTTCAAAATGATTAGTTGTGAAAAAATAGGGTAAAACAATAGGAAATATTTAATCATTACTTCAGTAATAAGATGACCATTTTGTCTTCTTTTAATTATATATATGTATGTATATATATATATATATATCTGTTTTTAAAGAGTAGTTATGAACCTGTTTCTAACAGTTTAATAAGAGAGAATAAGCACAAGGGACTATAAATAATCCAAAATAGTCCAGAAGAACCATTGGTCCTATGGAATTATGAATAACAGAGATCATACAAATAACCAAGGGATAAGGGGGTTCAACAGAATGTCCCAGAATTATGAATTAGTGCTATACATCAAAGACTTTGGAAAGCTAATTTTGCAGATCACTCCCTCATCTTCTAAAAGACAATCTATTCTTCCAGACAAGTACTTCTCAGTGTGTGGTCCCAGCAAACAGCATTAGTATCACAGGGGGACTTGTGAGAAATATAGACTCTTAGACCCTACCCCAAATTTACTAAGTCAGACACACTGGGGCTTATGCCCATCAATCTATGTTTTAAAAAGCCCTCCAAGTGATTATGATGCATGCTAAGGTGTGAAAATCCAGTGTGATAGCATTTTCTAATGACAGAATATTTAATTCTTAATCATGGCCTTCCTTTAAACCTGTTATTCCATTTTTAGATTATATAGTTTATAGAATGTTTGAAATTCCCTTAAAATGTCAGTCTGAAATAAACTATTTTCCAAATACAGAATTCAGAGCAAACATTCACTTTATAGAACTTAGCAAACGTACCAGTAATAATTAGATCTTGATATATATATACATACATAAACAATAAATATATCAATATATTTATATATAGCAATACATGCACTGATGTTTATTATTTAACTTTTATTTATATATGAATAGATATGAACTAATAACAGAGTAAAACCTATATAATATATACAATATATAACATAATATGCATTAAACATTTGTCTAAAGAGCTAACAACTGAGAGTATGACCATCCTCTTGTATGTCCAGTCATCAAAGAATAACCTCAGTTGAATGCAATTTTCAAAACTAACTTGTAGTCTAAATTAATTTTTTATTATGAAAATCACTCATATAACTCTTCTCAAAAGCATATAGAAGTGGCCAAGCTAAGGACAGTTCTAAAGGATCTAACATAAGGAAAAGATAAAACACTAATATACTAACTAATATCATTCCTAAGACAAAAGAGTATCTCTCACAAATAAATATCTAATAGTGGTACTAAAATTTAAATTACTACATTAAAAACACCTAAATGCATGAAAAAGAATTAGGTTTAAAACAGCATTCTCAGCAGGAGCTTTGACAGAAAATGAAAGCATTGTTGAATAATTTCCATGGAAAAATAAAAAATCATGGAACAGTAATCTGTGTAACTGTTGGGACTCAGAAAACAATACCCCAAAATGAATGCCTCAGAAGCAGCCTTGGAAGCTAAAGTTTCTCCCTGACTTTCTCCTGCTTTCCTGACTCTCAGTCCCATTCTCCTCTGAAGCTAACAATAGAAACTAGAATCCCTCTAACAATAGAAACTAGAATCCCTCTACTCCATGGCAGGTCGTAGAAACCAGAACACCTTTACCCCAATGCCAGCCATAAAACCTAAAAATATTACTTTAACTTTCCCTCTGCCTTTCTGTGTAGAAACTGGCCATAAAAAATTATCTGAGCTACTTTGTTTGTCATAAGACCCTCATTCCAGAGAGTCTTGCCCCAAACTCAAAAGGAAGGAATACATGCTTAGGCTAAGAAGAATCTAGACAGAGAGGCCTTGTTGGGTTTCCACATTCAGTCTATTAGTATTAGATCATACTCTTTTAGTCCAATCATATTTCTACATGGCTGTTCATATTTTTCTGAAACTAAGCATAAAAATGGATAATTTCCTCTATATTTTTGGGTGTTCATCATGAAGCCTCCTTTGTACATGTTAAATACATTTGTATGCCTTTTCTCCAATTAATCTGCCAATTGAGTTGATTTTTCAGTGAACTTTCAGAGGGCTGAGGGGAACTTTTTTCTTGACCCTAACATAATTTATTTTCAAGGTAATACAAATCCCTTGCAAAAATTTAGGTTCATAGATAAGAATATAGAAGTCTACTCAAACATCCACAACTCTTATAACCTCAAGATAAACCCTGTTGTATCTTTTCAGAACTATTTTTCTGAGAGATATAGACTAACTAAAAAGTGCAAAAAATTCTTAAAAATATCTAATATTTTAATAAAATTATATATCATTATAAGAGCAAATTAAAATAAAAACCACCACATACATAGAAAAGTGAAGGTCAGGTGCAGTGGCTCATGCCTGTGATTCCAGCACTCTGGGAGGCAACACAGGAGGATCACTTGAGCTCAGGAGTTCAAGACCAGCCTGAGCAAGAGCAAGACCCTATCTCTACTAAAAATAGAAAAAATTAGCCAGGTGTGGTGGCACATGCCTGTAATCCCAAGCTACTTGGGAAGCTGAGGAAGGTGGATTGCTTGAACCCAGGAGTTTGAGGTTGCTGTGAGCTAGGCTGATGCCATGTACTCTAGCTTGGGCAACAGAGTAAGACTCTGCTTCAGGAAACACAAAAAGAAAAAAGGAAAAATGAAAAAAAGTATAGTTCAATAATATACACCAAAACAGCACCATCTGTGAATACCTATAGTCAATATTTCCTAAAATTCATTTTTAAATTCTTTCTTTATATATTTACAGTTAGAAATAGATGTAGATATAGAGAAGGGGGGCAGAGGTAGAGAATGAAAGTATGATTTTATTAACTATAATTTATTATTAATAAATTCTATTAAAATTAGAATCATAATCTACCTGACTTTAAAATAAGATTTTTGCTAAAGATTACCCTTATCTGAATTCACCTGAAAAAGTATGCAGCAAACTATAAGAACTTTTGAACTTCAAGTATATTTTTCTTCTACCCCAGTTTATAAAAAAAATTTTTAAAAAGTATTTAATATATATAAAATTATATATTTCATCAACTGATATTATATATTGAGGACACATCAACTGTAGGTTATTCTTCTCAGAAATCCCTAATTTTAATCAGGAGACAACATCAGACAAATGCAATTTGAAGGTCATTTTCAAAATACATAAGAAGTACTCTACAAAAATGTCAGGATTGTGAAAGATAAGGAAAAATGAAGTAACTGTCATAGACTGGAAACAAAAGAGACATGACAACTGAATGCAACAATGGATCCTGGATTGGATTCTGGAACAGAGAAAGAGCACCAGTGGAAAAACTGGAGAATTCTGATTAAGGTATGTAGCTTAATTAAGAGCATTGTGCCAATGTTAATTTCTTGTTCCGCTAATTGTACCATGGTTAAGTAAAGTGTTAACATTATGGTAAACTGGATTGAAGACAATATGGAAACTCTCTGTATTACATTTACAACTCTTCTGTAGGTCTAAAATTGTATCAAAATTTTAAAGTTTTTGAAAATAGAAAAAAAATATATTTCACTTTTATACCATTTCTGCCAACTCCCAGATCTTAAGGACACAGAAATTAGAATTGTTAAACTTCTACTCCTTACTAGATTTTGATAGCTATAATATTTCTTTCTAAGTTTTATGATATATACCACCATAATGTCCACGGTTCTAGTTTTAAATGGCCTCGGTGATCTTCACAAATCCTTTACCCACAGTTTCTTTTTTCTGTGTTTATTCTTTTTTTGTTGTTGTTAGATAATTTTTTTGCCAAGTATTATTTTCAAGAAGGGTTTACAAGTCCTAAGCCCTCAAGTTCTAACATATTTAAGAAGATCTATTTGTTGTTGTAATGGTCTTGCTTGTTTTCCCTGAGAAGTTCTTTGGCACTGCTCCAGTATTTTTCTGGCATTGAGTATTATGCTAGTTCTTTTGTCACTGCATCTTCATTCATCATTTGCTTGGGTGGATGCTATTCGCATGTTTTTGCTGCTGCTGCTGCTGTGGTTGTTTTTTTTTTGTTTGTTTTCTTCACCACGGCCAGAGTTGAGGCTGAGAAAATTATATTCAAAAAAGCAGGCCTCAGAACCAGCCTCAGAGCAAAAATTTATTTCTGATCTCTTGTCCTCCTATCTCTGGACCCTCATTCTTCCCTGAAACCAGCCATAGAAACTAGAATCCCTGTGTCTCAAGGCAGGTCATAGAAACTTAATCCCTTTTCCCCAAAGCCAGCTTTAAACCCTAAGAATATTACTCTAACTTTCTCTTCACGTTTCTGTGTAAAAACTGGCCATAAAGAAATTATCTGATCTATCTTGTTAGATTGTAGGGCTAAAGATTCCCTTTCCAGAGAGGGCCTTGCCCCAAACCCAGAGGGAAGGTATGCTGAATAGAAAGGCCAAGAAGAATCTAAACTGATAGGCATTTCTGGGTTTCCCCACCCAGTCTAATAGCATTAGATCATACTCTTTTTGTCCAATCATATTTCTATAAGGCTATCCATACTTTGTTGAATCTAAGCATAAAAATGAACAGTTTCCCCTATATTTTTGAGCCTTCATTCTGAAGGCTCTCAGGTCACGTAAAACTATGATCAAATAAATTTGTATTATTGTATTATTAATCTGCCTTTTGTCAGTTGATTTTCAGCAAACCTTTAGAGGGAAAAGGGGAAGTTTCCCCTCACTCTTACACCAGGCTCATGGATTCTATATTTTCTATCTATATTTTCTGAGTTCTTTAATTCTTGGGAATGATTTACAATGTTTGGATAAACATGGATTACAGTTGTCTTACTCTTAATGCTTTGTAAATATTATTCTATTATTTTCTGGCCTTCATGGCTCCTAAGGAAAGTCTGAAGACAGTGTTTCGTTTTGTTTTTTCTTTTTTCTTTGTAGGTACTTTTTCTGTGTGTTTATTTGAACATTTCTTTCTTTATTCTTAAAACTCAATAATTTACAAGGATATATCTTGGTATATCTGTGTATACTAGAATAATTTCCCATTTTTTTCTATAGGTTTAACTCTTCCTTTATTTCAGAGATTTTTTTTATATCTTTGAATATGCTTTCTATTTTATGTCAATGATACCATTTATTCTTCTATTGGGACATTTGCTTATATCCTCCATATCTGTCATCTTTTCCCAAATTTTTGTAATTATTTTCATATTTTCTTTGTAGTCATAGTGATTATTGCAAGCTTTCATAGGATACAGCTCATTTTATATCATCTCTGCCTTGTTTCATAATTAAAATTTGTTTATAGTTCTGCATATCTGTTTTCTTATAAATTTTTTTGCTTTGGAATGATGAGGCTAAATTTTTCTTAACTCTCTTATTTATTCACCTAAGATCTATTTGTCTTTCTCTCTAGAGTTTAAGAGCCACAAGTTTTATAGTTTTCATTTTTATACCACTAAAATACATGTGTGTAGAGGGTGTATGCAAGTATAAGGAAAGAACAGCTTCACTAGATCGTGTGAATTTTGTTTGAGGGGGTAGACAGGTGAGATATCCTGAGAACTGTACTTTTTTTCAGATTTTTAAAAATATTTCTTACTAATATTTATTATTGTTAATCCTCTAAGGATAACAAGAGGATCTAGGCATTTTTTACTAATTTATTTGGAACTCTGGAAGACGAGAAGCTCTAGTTCTTCCTTCTACACTTAAAGATAACTATGGTGGTAAAAAGTTTCTTCTACTCTTAAGGTTTTCCCTTTATTTTTTCCTGGCTGCTTAATCTCTTCCTTAATTTATATTAATACACCACCCAAATTGTGGATTATTGTTGAAAACTCTTAATACTTTATAATCTGTTTTTTTATTTAGCTATCTTTTTATAAATTATGTCATGACATTATATATATTTAATTTTTCAATTGGCTCCTGGTGAATTGATTTGTCACATATTACCATTTTTTTGGCTATTTATTTTAACCAGCAAAAGGTTAAAAATGCTGCTTATCCATCTTAATCTATAATATTCCTAATTGGCTATCCAATATCTTCTTTTTCCTAAATACATCAATCAAATCTTATACATGCCAATACCATGTTGGTCAAAACTATGCATTCACCATGTTAAATTATCAATTGATTTTTGTAAAGGAAATTATTCATTGTTAAAATATACAGTTTCTGCATTTGATTATTGTTTGATTTTTCAAACTTTTGAAATATGAAGATTATAGAGCAAAAATAAAATGTTTTTTCATGGTAAATGGTAAAACTTAATGGAACCATAATTAAAATAGTGGCATTTAATGAAAATTGTAAGGAAGTAGAAATCACTGAAGACTGTAGAAGGTATGAAATGTGCCTAGACCTCAAATTGGGGAAGGTACTGAATGAACAAAGGAAAAGGTGAACAGTATCCAAAGTAAGTGAGAGAACAGGTATTATAGAAAATCAAAATAAAGTCCAAGAGCAGGAAGCAGTACTCTCAATACAGTCCATAGGTTACTTGATCTACGACTAATTGCTTGTGTTGGAGAAAAGAGGGTATGAAAAGATCAGAAAGTTGATCTGGGTCAATTTATGAGGCCTTTGAAAGATACTGTAAGAATAGCATTTTTGTTTCCATAAATAACAGATGGTGACAGAGTGGTTGTGGAATGTAACATGACAAAAGCAGTGTTTTAGGATAACCAATCAGTCAGGTCTGGAAAATATGAGCTTGAGAGAGGCAAGCAAAAAAGTAAGGCAGTTTGTGTCATGATCTATTATTGAGATCAGAAAGCCCTAAAATAGCAACTAGAACATTGGTCAGATGACAAATATTTTTTAGGTGTTTTTAGGTACTATAAGGTGTTGGGAATACAGAAGTGAACATTATGGTATCCAAGCAAAGAAGACAAGTATTGATAAAAAAAAAAAAATACCTCTGTCATAAATGCTGATAAAGAGATGTAAAGTGAAAAAGTTACCTGGGAAATTATCCTAATTTTGGAGGATTGAGGAAAGATGTCCTTATGATGTGAATTGAAAGCTCAGCCCTAAAAATTGATTAATAATTAACTATGTAAGGACAGGGTAAGAGGAGTAGAGTTTAGAGAATATTTCAAGCAGAAAAAATAGAACATGTAAAGGAATTAAGATGCAAGATAAACATCAAGATGAGATTTTTGGAATTTGTAATGATATCTAAGAGTCTTTGATGAATAGAATGGTTGAAAAGACTTAATTAACAATAGCTGATTATGCCCTTTGATATTTTCTTCCTCAGTGATTCATAGTTTTTTGTGTACATGTCTTTTACCTCCTTAGTTAAATATATTTCTAGGTATTTTATTTTCTTTGTTGCTATTGCGAAGGGTATCGAGTTTTTGATTTGGTTCTCAGTTTCACCGTTGTTGCCAGGCTACTGATTTCTGTACAATGATTTTGTAACCTGAGACTTTGCTGAATTTGTTTACTAATTTCAGTAGTCTCATAGAAGAATCTTTGGAGTTTTTCATATATAAGATCATATCATTAGCAAAGAGTGATAGTTTGACCTCTTCTGCCCCATTTGGATGCCCTTGATGTCCTTCTCTTGTCTGATTGCTCTGTTTAGGACTTACAGCATTATATTGGATAGAAGTGGTGATAGAGGGCAACCTTGTCTGGCTTCAGTTCTAAATGGGAATGCTTTCCATTTTTCCCCATCAGTATGATTTTGGCTGTGGGTTTGCCATATATAGCTTGTATCATTTTTAGGTAAGTCCTGTCTATGCCTATTTTGTTAAGCGTTCTTATCATAAAAGGGTGTTGAATTTTGCCAAATGCTTTTTCTTTGTCTGCTGAGAGGATCATATAGTCTTTGTTTTTGCTTCTATTTTTGTGGTAAATTACATTTATAGATTTGTGTATGTTGAAACATCCCTGTATATCTAGGATGAAGCCCACTTGGTCATGATGGAATATTTTTTGGTAAGCACTTGAATGCAGTTTTCTAGGGCTTTGTTGAGAATTTTTTATCTTATTCATAAGGGATATTGGTCTGTAGTTTTCTTTTTTTGTTGCGTCCTTTCCTGGTTTGGGTATCAGGGTGATGTTGGCTTCATAAACCATACCATGCTCATGGGTCGGCAGAATCCAACATTATTAAAATGTCAATACTACCCAAAGTGATCTACAGATTCAATGCAATCCCTTTTGAAATACCAACATCATTTTTCACAGATCTAGAAAAAATAATCCGATGCTTTGTATGGAGCCAGAGAAGACCTTGTATAGCAAAAGCAATCTTAAGCAAAAAGACCAAATTGGGAGGCATCAATTTACCAGACTTCTAGCTATACTATAAGGATATAGTAACTAAAACAGCATGGCCTGGCACATGGCAGCATGGCCTGGCACAGAGACATAGACCAATGGAACAAAACTGAGAATGCAGATATAAAACCATCCTCATATAGCCATCTAATCTTTGACAAAGCAGACAAAAATAAACACTGGGGAAAAGAATCCTTAATAAATGGTGCTGGGAAAATTGGATAGCCACATGTAGAAAACTGAAACAGGATCCTCACCTTTCATCTCTCACAAAAATCAACTCATGGTAGGAAACAGACTTAAACCTAAGGCATGAAACTATAAAATTCTAGAAGAAAATGTTGGAAAAACTCTTACAGACATTGGGAAAAGAAAGTATGAAGAAGACCCCAAAGGCAATCACAGCAACAACAAAAATAAATAAACGGAACCTAATCAAATTACAAAGCTTCTGCACAGCCGAGGGAACTATCATAAGACCAAACAGACAACCTATAGAATAGGAGAAAATATTCACATGTTACACATCTGACAAAGGGCTGATAACTAGAGTCTACATAGAACTCAGGAAAATCACCAAGAAAAAAATCAAACAGCCCCATTAAAAAGTGGGCAAAGGACATGAACAGAAACTTATCAAAAGAAGATAGACTAATGGCCAAAAAACATATCAAAAATAAACAACATCTCTAATCATCAGGGAAATGGAAATCAAAACCACAATGAGATATCACTTAACTACAGTAAGAATGGCCTTGATCAAAAAGCCCCAAAACAATAAATGTTGGCATGGATGCGGAGAGATAGGAACACTTATACACTGCTGGTGGAACTGTAAACCAGTACAACCTCTGTGGAAAGTAATATAGAGACACCTCAAAGAGCTACAAGTAGAACTACCATTTGATTCAGCAATGCCATTACTTGGCATCTACCCAAAAGAACAAAAGACATTCTATAAAAAAGACATCTGCACGACAATGTTTATAGCAGCACAACGCATAATTATAAAGATGTCGAAACAACCCAAGTGCCCATCAAAACATGAGTCGATTAATAAAATGTGATATATGTATATCATGGAGTTCTACTCAGCCACAAAAAACAATGGTGATATAATACCTCTTGTATTATCCTGGATAGACCCGGAACCCATTCTACTAACTGAAGTATAAGAAGAATGGAAAAATAAGCACCACATGCATTCATCATCAAACTGGTATTAACTTATCAACACTTAAGTGCACACATAGTAATTACATTCATCGTGTGTCAGGCAGATGAGAGAGGGGAGGAGGAGATGGGTATATTCACCCCTAATGGGTGGGCTGTGCACCATATGGGAATGGGCACTCTTGAAGCTATGACTCAGATGTAGCAAAGGCAATATATGTAACCTAAACATTTGTACCCCCGTAATATGCTGAAATAATAAAAAAAATTAAAAAAATAGCTGAGATGAGTAATCTTGGGCTGAATTATCTTGTTAAGCACATTTTCTCTTTTGTAAAAACTAATGCATTTTAAAGTTGGTAAAATAAAAAATAAATAATTTGTGTCAATGGGGTTTATAAAATCTCTTCAAAGTCTGTTAACAAGTTCAATGACACTTGTCATGACATCAATCAGATCAAGAACCCTAACACTGCAATTATGGAGAGGCAGAAAAGTATATGATTCAGAAATGAGTATTAAGATATGTGGCATTATGACAAGAAACTATGCCAGCCAATAACCATGACAAAGATCAAACTGGTATTGGAAAGAACCATTTAGTTTTAGAAAGGTAAAATGGAGAGAAAAAATAAACATTTTAATCAAATTTAATACATTGTTATTGATTTCTTTTTGCCAGACTTACCTTGTAGAATACTTATAATGCTTTTGACATTGAGATATTTGGCTAAAGCTATTATTGGATTAGTCAAAGTAAAAGCACAGCTACTGGTGTAATCTCTTGTATTTCATTTATATGTGATTTATTCCTTTCTACATAAGAAGGCTCTTTTTATTGATAAAATAAATGAAATTGAGAATTCCAAAGGGAATTTGATGTCCACTCACACAAAATGTATTTGTAAAGTATAAGTAGCAGCCAAGAAAAGGATTCAGCTACATGAAGATAGTACGTTCCTTCTCCTTTTTTCTTTTCTTTTTTTTTCTATCGCAGAGTCAATACTAGTCATATTTTCTGTCCTTTTATGTGTTAACCAATTAGTTATCCTTGAAGTTTCAAATTATTTTTGTATTCAGGATATTATGGGGATATAAATAATTTGGTAACATATAGTGCTTTTGCTCTGCCCAAGCCAGGGCTACAAGCATGTTCCTGCCCCATACAATATGCTCCACTTCCATTAGTTGTGATATTTCAAATTATTAAAAAACTATGTCCCTACATTTCAAATGTGGGTTTTGTTATTCAAAAAAATTAATGTCATTTACTGCCATTAACTCTGCACCTGCTTGAAGTTGGAAATTTTAACACAATGTCAAATCTGCAAAGCCTTTTACAATAAACTCGCTACTAGAGAAAGTGATATTTTCTTATTTGCTTCATCAAAGTTAGGACAATTGTCAAAAATATCTTGGCAAGCTTTAAACCTGTTGTGTTTAATATGCTCAGTAAAGTTTTGGATTAGGCTAAGATCATAGCTTCCCACGTATTTCAAAATAATGTTCTGGTTAATCTTGATTATAACTACAGTAGGTCTTTTTGAGTTTTATATCATTTAAAGACATCAAATACATAGAGAAAAATGAATTCAAAGTCATAATAAAGTAAAATTAGGATAATTCCTAATGAACACACATCAGACCATTTTTATTTAGTGTCAAAAATGGTGGATAAGGAAGAAATATAAGCTACAGGTCTTGGTTCTTATATTTGGTTTTAATCTGGCGTCTATATTTAGTATTCAAATCCTGAGACTGTTCATACTCAGAAGATCTGAATTCCTCAGAGATCAGTCCCTTTTGTTTTAAATATAAGACCTTGAATAGTCAAATTAAAGTTTCAGTGTTAAATCCATGTGAGAGTAAAAATTAGAGCCAACTCTTTAATTCACTGCAACCACTCCTCTGAAACCTGTATGTTCACCAAATACTTTTCTAATTGACACACAGTAGACACATTCATTCCATATCTTATTTCATGCCTTGATAGTGTTTACTTTGTCATTTAGCCCTCTTTCACACAGCTTTGGTCTCCTGGCTTCTATGGAATCATTCTCTCCTGGCTCATCTCTTGTTCCCTGGCACCTCTTTCATAGACTCGAATCTTAACCTAACTCTTCTGCTCACTTTGCAAATTCTGTCTCAATAGATCATCCATTTCCATTTAAAATCCTGCTAAATGTAGAGCTCCCATATAATTTATCACTTAAATCGGGATACTTTTGGGAAAGACGGGGAGTGATATTGATATTTCTATAAGGATGATGAAAATAAACTGGGACTTTTCTAGGCAAACCTAAATGAACAGTTACCCGCTTCAAATAAAATGATGAATTCAAAAATGGTTTTAATTCTCCATTTCTTCCTCTATACAAGCCTTTAACTTTATAGTTTTGTAGTCCCCACACAATAGAATGTGTCCTTCTAGGCTTTGGCCAATAGAATGAGGGTTCCAAACCTAGTCACCAGGAGAATGTACATACTTCTGCTTGTTCTCTGACATAGCTGAACTTGATTATGCATGCACCTGAGCCTCTCTGTGAGAACATACCCATCCTAGGCTGTGGGAGAGATGTGAGAAGTATGTAGGGGTTGAGACACATGGAAGTGTTTGGAGGCATGCTAGCTGTCACCTCCAGAAGCTGAGCCACTCAAATGACTTGGCCTGAAAACAAATATATAAAGGAGCCTCTTCTGAGACCAGAAGGTCTTCCCAGATAAGCCAAATCTGTACCATTGACCTATAGAATCATGAACTCAGTAAATAATTCCTGCGTTAAGCTAACATTTTTGAAGTGATTTATTATGCAAAATTATTGTATCAGTAGATAACTCAGATACAAACTCAAATCTCTGTCCTGAGATTCAGATTTATATGCTAAATATTTTTACCTGAATGTCTCACAGGCATTTCAGATTCGGTAAACCCAAAATAAAATCATAAAATTTTTTTACAAATCTACTCCTTCAGCTGTATTCCTTATCTCATAAATCCAGGGGATCAAGTTAAAATCAAGTTAAAAACCCAGGACCACATTAAATTCTCACTCTCAATTTCAATTCTGAGAACTATTCTTATTGAGTCTATCTTTTATATATCTTTATAAAAAATGTTTTCTTCTATCACTGCTAACTGGACCTTCTCAATCAGGGTTCTAGCAAGAGAATTAAGCTTCAATGTCCTAATGCACTCATTGAATGTAATACAATTAACTTGTCTCCTATATATCCAGAATTGGAGAATTGAGAGTGTCACCCACATAATTCTCTAGGGTTCAAATCTGTTGAAGAATCATGGTTGAGAGGATTGATATTAATTGCACATTTATCACCTGAACTAGTGTACTAGTTCTTGCTTGGTTGTTCTACCTTTTGCCTCACCTTCTTCTAATTGGTCCTACATAAAGATTATGATTTGCTTCAGCCTTTGCCATTGTTTTTCAACTGTGGGTGAATTGTCTTTAAGAAAATATTTTGTCCTCTCTGACAAGGGTGACAGTAAAATTAAAACAATGATATATTTAATATATTACTAGTACCTGGCTATTTCTTACCTGGCTATGTATCAGTAATTATACTTAAATATAATGTCATGTCGCCATCTTTATAATGGCTATTGATCACTATATGATAGACTGTGCTGAGTATTTGATCTAGCCTTTGGAAAGAGTTGGATACAAACCGAATTCCATGTTATGAGCCAGTTTACCTTTAGGGACATGGCTCTAATGCACATTTATATCAAAACACACATAGACCCAGAATGGAAACTCCTGACTTGAGGGCTTAATGTCTTTCAAGGTTTTACATCCTCTCAATTAGAATGCCTTCAGATATATTATCATGCCTTTCTAAGTGAGAACTGTGAGCTTTACTTATATTTGTGCAACAACAAAATTTTCTACAGCCATAACTTGCCAAGATTTCCTCTGTAATTTAATCAGACCATCAATCAGCAAGTTTAGGTCACACAAGTTAATATTTCTTTACTTAGATACAGTTTAATGATTCTTGGTTTAACTGGAGGCAAAATGTTAGTTCCTCATGACATTTAACAGTTCATGGAGTCATTATTTTGACAGCATCTATTTGACCTGGGAAACTTCTTCCCTACAGAAATAGCATTAGGGAAAAATTTGCTTATATTAAAACTCAAGAGTAAAAATGACCTTAAAGGTCAATTTTAATCATCTATTAAAAATAAGTATGGGGTTCAGAATAAGATGATCCAGGACATGGAACCAGTCTTTTCACTTTCCCCACCCACTGTTCATAAGAATGGCCAGAAAAACATCAAAATCAAGAAACAACATCCTCTAAGCCTGGAAACTGGGAAATTTGTCATCAAATGTCCAAGATTTCAAGGCAGGTCTATTAACTATGCTACAGACCAAATTAGGTTGAATAATGTACAAATGTTTAGCTTTCAGTTCCCCCTCCTATAAAAGAACAGCAGCATTAAGAAATAACTATACAAAGGGCATGGAAAACCCAATTAAAACATTTTTAGAGAAAAGGGGAAAATTTATGAGGCCAGTTGTCATATAAAACAGAAGATCACTGCAACAAAGGGTGCTTTTCTGGAATAAGTGGCCAAAACACAAACAGAATACCCAGCGGGAGCTTCCTTTAGACTTGAATGAAGAGTCTAAAAGGTCACAGGACCTCAAAAGCAGGCCATCCTTTTAGATAAAGGACTAACAGAAGAAAAAAGACCATGAAGCCATAGTCTTCTTTCTGGAAGGGGAAGATACAAAAAATGAAAAGCCAGCATACTTAGGCCAATTTTCAATTGAGTTATTTCTTCTCCAATCCCCAACCGTAAGATCTTTGAAATGATGCTAAAATCAGAAAAAGGGAACAATTTTAAAGAATTGGAGAAAATAGCTCTCTCTCAAACCTATTCACTAACAAAGAAAGGAGAAAAATTGGAAAACTGCCAAATAATGTTTCTAAGAGGTTCAAGACAGCTTAACATCAAACAACTTAGTATCTATAAAGTTAGAGCAAGTAGTAGTAAGGTAGTAAAAATCTGAGATGAGGATAGTGTAATGTAGTAGAGGAGAGATATATTTGTAAAAATGAGACAGAGGATGATAAATTCCACTAAAGGAAGGCACTGAAAACTATAAATAATTTCTATATATGTTGAATATATATTTTCTCAAGTTGAATATATCAGTTATATGTGTCCAAATGTTTTCTGCTAATTTGATAAGTACCACTTGGGATTCACTTATTCAGAAATGTTTTATAAGAGTAATGTGGTGGCAGCTTTTCGCTCCAATACTCGTTAGCATAGGAATAATTACTGGAAACAGTGTTCAGAGAGAAGGGGAGAGACCAAAGTTTGAAGGAGAAAATGGCCTCCTCAGCTAAGTTCTTCTTGTATTTATTACCAAGGAGACATGTAGGAAGTCAGGGAGTAAACAAGGATGCTGAAACTTAAGAAAGCCTAGCTCTTTGCAGATAAGGAACAAAATGTGTAGATATCAGCTAATAATTCTTAGAATAAAGAACTTTAACTGGAGGACAAAGGTCTGGGCCGTTTGCTAACTTTTTTAACAACATCCATACGTATCAGCTGTTTTCAGCTGACCTTTGCACACAGCAAACAAGCAGCTTTGGGCAGGCATTTTTGCCAGTCCCTTCATTCACTCTGCTCACATTCTTTCCATCCATCCATCCATCCTTTCTTCTAGGCCCAGCCCCTACAAGTAAGGCCATGGGAAACTTTACGGGTTGATCAGGTAAAGTTAGTGTCCCAGTTTCCTGAACATGCAGCAGTAGCTAGCTAAACACCCAAAGGAGCTCAGAATGGCTACACCAAGAATGTACCTTTCAAGTGCCCTCACTCTTGTATCCCAGGTTGAAAAAAGAATGTGGAAGTGAAATACCATATCCTGTCAAGTCTATTGAGTGTGACTACAATCTAAATGTATTATATACATAGAAACTGAATATTTGTCTGCTATGCAATAAGTCAGACTGGAACCAAATCTTGATGTCTGGTAGAAATGGCATACAATGACAACTCTGTGGAAGTGAAATAAGCTGTTTTCATGTGGGCTCAATTAGAGCTCTCTGAGGGTGGGCCCCAACATTGGAAGTGGCAAATAGCAGACATGGGTATGAATTGGGGACCTAAGGAAAGAAGAGGACAGCTGAGGCTGCTTCCTGGCTCTCCTAGGGAAGATGATGTACAACTCCCAACTGAATTTCATGTGTGGTATGTAATTGTTAACAGACAATTAAAAGAATCATGACCATAGGTCTCTTCTATGTAGTAATGGAAAACATAATTATCAAATTAAAATCTGCAAGGGAGTTATAAGCATAAATAAGTTATTTTACTAAAGTAAATTTTTTTTTTAACTTTACCCCTGAAAGAGGGGCAAAGAGAGGAATTAGATGAGTTTGATAAAAATAGATGATAGATTTGGGAATACAAATATATGTTCAGGGAAATGCCAGAATAATGTGAATAAAATACTGTGAGTTGAAGATTCAAAAATTAGATTCAATATTTTTATTCAAAATGAGAAAATTTGTGTTTATCAAGAATCACTGAATTAAGAAATATTATAGATTCTTGCTTAATGAGAATCCAGTAATTATCAATAGTAAGTAAACAACAAGAAATCAAAAATAAGAAAATCTTAGTATAAAAATACCAGCAGTAAGTAATATTACCAACTAATCGTAGAGTTGTTTAAACTTCTGATATTAAAATAAATCAACAAAGATAAACAATAAAAATGAAGTTTACTTTAAACCTAAAACTCATGTTGTAATTAATGGAAATAAAAATAGTTATATTCCTTCTTTACAGTCTCAATCAAATTAATTGCTTAAAGAGTAAAATTTTAAAAAATTAGAATAACAGAAAAATAAGTGGTGAGATAAAGACTTTTATGTAAATTAGGGCGAGAGAACTATAAAATGATTGATTGGTAGAGTATACTATATAAACTTCTGAATAGATATCTTATCAAACAATAACAACAAAAGAAATACAAGCAAATTATTAAAAAAAACAATACCTCTATAAGCAAAGAATTTTTATAAAATAAGTCTGAGAAATCTTTATATATTACATAATATAAAATGGTTCTATTTAACAAAGAGTTCTTGTAAATAAATAGAGTTTTTAAAAAAATAGAAAAAAAGGTCAAGTAAGCTATTTGCAAAAGAAGAAATACAAATAGCTCATATACAAGAAAAGATTAGTTTCACTAATTGCAGTTCTAAACATTAGTGGCATAACTCATTATTTGCACATCAGTTAATGGACACATGGATTATTTCCACTTTTCAGCCCTCATTAATAATGCTACTATAATAATGCATTTGAAAACAGGTTTTTGTACAGATATATGCTCTTGAGTCTCCTGGATATATAGCTAGGTATGGAATTGCTAGATCCTATGGTAACGCTATGTTTAACATTTTGAGGAAGTTCCAAACTCTTTTCCAAAGTGGCTACAGCATTTACAACCCTTCCAGCAATGCACAAGAGTTCTGATTTCTCCACATCCTCTCCAACATTTATCTTTGTTTTTTTATAGCCATATTAAAAAAATGGCTGTGAAGTGGTATCTTACTGTATTTTCTATTTGCATTCCTCTAATGAAAAATGATGTTGAGCATCTTTCATGTGTTTATAGACCTTTTGCATAACTTCTTCATGGAAATGTCTATTCAAATCCTTAATCATTTTAATACTGTTGTCCTTTTTCACTGTTAAGCTGTAAGAGTTGTTTTTATATTCTGGATATAAGTCCTTCACCAGACACATGACTTGCAAGTAATTCTCCCTCCACATGGATTGTCTTTTCACATTCTGGATGGTGTCTTTTGAAACATAAAAGTCTTTAATACTGATGAAGTTATTTCTTTGTCGCTTGAGTTGTGGGTCATATATTTTAAAAAATCCCTTATTCTAATATCCCAAAGATTTATTAAATGTTTATATTATGTTTTCTTCTAATAGTTTTAGGGGTTTTGTTACTATTAAGTTTATGATACATTTTGAGTTAGTTTTTGTATATTATGTACAAGAAAAAAACAGATACCCTCATCAATAAGTGAGCAAAAGAAATGAACAGAAGGTTCTCAAAAGAAGATAAATAGCCAACAAATATATGAAAAAATGTTCAACATCATTAATCACCAGGGAAATGCAAATTAAACCACAATGAGATTATCCCTATCAGAATGTCCATTATTAAAAAGTCAAAAAGCAACAAATGTTGGCATATACGAAGAAAAAGGAACACTTATAAATTGTTGGTGGGCCTACAAACTAGTATAACCTCTGTGGAAAACAGTATGAATATTCCACAAAGAGCTATAAACAGACTTACCATTTGATCTAGCAATCCACTACTGGGTATCTACCCAAATGAAAAGAAGTCATTTTATCAAAAAGATACCTGCACTCAAATGTTTATCTCAGCACAATTCACAATGGAGAAATATGGAATGAACCTAAGTACCCATCAAATCATGAGCGGATAAAGAAAATGTGATATCTATATACCATGACATACTATTCAGCCATAATAAGGTATGAAATAATGTATAGCAGGTATGAAATAATTTATAGCAACTCACATGGAACTGGAGAATGTTGTCCTAAGTGAAATATTTCAGGAATGAAAAACAAACATCATATATTCTCACTAATAAGTGGGAGCTAAATGATGGGCACACATGGGCACAAAGAGATATAAAGGACATTGGAAACTAAGATGGGGGAAAGGTATAGGGGTGAGGGATAAAAACTTACCTATCTGGTCTAGTGAATACTGTCCTGAGGGTGGGCACATTGAAATCCCTGACCTCAGCATTATATAGTATATCTATGTAATGAAAACATTTGTACTCCCTTAATATTTTAAAATAAAAATGAAAAGCTTACAAAAAAAGAAGAAAAACTTAAAGTGTAATGAGAACACATAAAAGGGGAATCTGACTGCTTAGCTGAAGTCAGGAAGGTCTATCCTTGGAAATGACTACCAAATGTTCCCAAGCGGAGCCTTTAAGTGTCATGTGAGTTCTGTAAAGGTGGGGTACAGGTGGGGTGAAGTAGAAGAACCATTATTTACATTCTGCCTGTGCTACATACTAAGTAAGAGATGCTGGACAGGATGTTTCTTCTCTTATAAAAGGAAGATAATTATATATGATTTCAAAGACTGCTGTGATGCTAAATGAGACAATCTATTGTTAACAACACAGTGCTTGGACCAAAATAAAGGTTAAAAGTGGTAAAAAAAAATGACAAACTTTTAGCTAATTGACAAGAAATAGAAAAGACTCAAAATCTTTTCTCTTTTCTTTGACTTTCTCAAAATCAAGAATGAAATCATGGGTATCACCACAAATGTACATAATTATAAAGTAGTATCATAAGGGAAACTGTGAACAACATGACAACAAATATGGCAATAAAATGGCAACAGATTAGATAGCCTAGATAAAATAGACAAATTCCTATAACTGAACAGCAACCAAAACATTTCCACAAAGAAAAGCCCAGGACCAGATGGCTTCACTGAGAAATGTTGCCAAATAATTAAAGGAGAATTAACACTAATCATTCACAAATTCTTGCCAAAAATAGAAGAGGAAGGAACACTTCTCAATCTATTCTGTGAGCCAATATTGCCCTGATACCAAAACCAGATAGAGACACAAACACACATGCGCACACCCACTATAGACCCACATCTCTTATGAATAAAAATGCAAATATCCTCAATAAAACACGATCAAACTGAATCCAGCAACATATTAAAAATGATTATACATTAAACAAACTAGTATTTATGTCAGGAATGCAAGGTTGGTTCAACATATAAAAGTCAATGTAATAAACCACATTGATAGAATAAAGGATGAAAATTACATGATCATTTTAATAGATATAGAAGAAGTATTTAGCAAAATCCAACATCTTCTCATGATCAACACATTGAATCAGGAACAGAAGTAAACTTCTTTAACCTAATAAAGGCATCTATAAAAGAATCCCACAGCTAACATTATACATAATGGTGAAAGACTGATCACTTTCTCCCTAAAAACAGAAATAAGACAAGGATGTCTGCTCTTGCCACTTCGACATTGTACTGGAGGTTATGGCTGAAATAGTTAGATAAGAAAAAGAAATCAAACATGTCCAGACTGCAAAAGGAAATGTAAAATTATCTTTCTTCATACATGACATGATCTTGTACATAGAAAAGTCTAAGAAATCTGCTAAAATTATTAAAATTAATAAAGGAGCTCATCAAAGCTGTATATAGGTATAAGATCAGTATAAAATAATCAATTGTATTCCTGTACCCAAGCATTGAATTATCTAAAAATTAAATTTAAAAAGCAATTTAATATATAATAGCATTAAAAAGAATAAAATATTCATGAATGAATTTAATAATAGTTGTTCAAAAATAATGTTCTTTTTGCTGCTGTAACAAATTGCCATAAACTTAGTGGCATAAAATAATATGAATGTATTATTTTACAGTTCTGGAGGCCAGCAGCCACAATAAGTTTCACTGAGTTGAAGTCAAGGTTTAGAATGCTGGTTCCTTCTGTTATTTCTATGGGAGAATATCTTCCTTGCATCATATCACTTTTACTCTGTTCATTCTGCCTTCATCTCCCACACTTAAAGGAGCCTTGTTATTATAACAGGTCTATCTTGACAATCCAGGATGATCTCCTTATTTTAAAGTCAGCTGAATAGAAAATGTAATTCCATCTGCAACTCTAGTGCCACCTTGTCATACAATGACATATAATATTCACAAGTTTTGTATGCTGTCCTATTTTCATGTTTTCTATTTTTTGTTACTGACTTTTAAAATAATATAACATAAAAATTCTGGAAATCAGATTTCCTTCTCTCTAGGGTTTGTTGCTGCTGTTTGCTTTTCAGTTTTGTGTGTGTGTGTGTGTGTGTGTGTGTGTGTATGACTTCTCTGAAGTTATTCAGTGAAGTCTGTATTCCGTATTTTGTGTGGTCATAGAAGTTTCTGGTAGGTTAGTTTAATGGCCAACTAATGATTAGACAGCTAGTAATTAAGAGTTTGAACCAATAAGTTATTCAGTCTTTGGTGAGTGATTCTTTGTGCATATTGGGGCATAACTTCAACACTCTAAATTGTAAAGGCTAAGTTCCCAACCAGCTTTAGCTTTTATTTACTGTTTGTGAAAATCCCCAAGTTTAGACAGAGGTGAGAGATAGATCCTTCTAAGTCCTTCCTGGGTACATTCACAGCCCTCCACATGCATGTGTCCTATATTCATAGAAATATGTCAGAGTGTTTCAAAATCTCCTATGGATGTTTCATTCTACAGCTTTTCTCTTATGAGAAAATAATGGGGTATGGGGAAAGTTGAAACATAAAAAGTTTTCTGCTCTTACTCTGATTTGGCAATTTTTCTTAAACAAATTTTCCTTGGATTGGTGCGAGCTTTGGTTAAGTTCTAGAGAAAAAGTTGGTTTTGCCATTTTTTTCCCCAATGTTTTCTCTGCTTTTATGAGGAACGTATTTTTCAATGTTCTTATTCTGCCATTCTGGAAGTGTCTCTCTCTATTACAGGGTTTTGACTGAAATTTATTCTTGCTGTGATATTCATAAAAGATTTTGTATTTTAGGATTTTATGTCAAATGGAGAACTAATATTAAGTTGTAGCTTCCTTTGATAAAGTGATTTCAGAAATAACAAATGGTACGTGTGTGTGTGTGTGTATATATATATATATATGTATGCGTGTGTGTCCCTATAATTAAATAATATGTACTAGGAGTATGAGAGAGTATGAGGCCACATTCCTGGTCTAGCATCTTCAATTCTATTCATTCTAATTAGACAAATATTTACTTATACCCTATAATGTTGCAATTGATCTGCTGTGTCCCAGGGATACAAGGATGGGTAAGATATAGACCTTGCCCCTAATGAGCTTACAGTATTCCATATATATATATATTTTTTTTTTTTTCTTGCTAGAACAAAGGAGACAGGACAGTAGACCTAGAGACAATATTGGTTTCAGAGCAAACCAGACCTAGGTTAGAATCTTGCTTTGGCTAAATAACAATAATAATAATGCTACTTTTACCAAATGCTTATTCTGAGTCCAGAACTATGCAAAATGCTTTATTTATATTTTCTTATGCAACCTTCATGAAACCTTATGAAGTAGGTTATAGCCAGTTTCAAATGAGGCTGTCAGGGTTTAGATAATGTGACAGAATAGGTATTTTGCTACACCTATGCTCAAAAACAAGACTGACTTTAAAAGTTGCACCTTATGTAAAACCATATTCCTCTACTTACTTGATGAAGGCTCTTGGGCAGTCACTCCAACTTTGTTGCTTTATCTCTGATACATAAAATTTTACTTTAGATGGTAATTACATTAGCAGCCCCAACAGACAAGCCAATCTTAAAGGCTTAATATAACAAAAATATCTTGATTTTTTCTTGATAATATCATATTTCAATGAAAAAGGAGCATCCATACTTCATCATAAAGTTATACAATTGGACCGTGTGGTCCTGAAGGCAGGGGAAGAGAGCACGAAGGAGGAAAACTTTGTTCTCCAATCTGCCACAGCTGGAAATGTCACTTTCATTCACATTTTATTGGCCAGAATTCAGTCATAAGGCCTGAATTCAACTACAAAGGAGACAGAGGAATGTAGTATTCCTATGTACTGAGCAATGATAAATATGTAACATCATCATCACCATCTACGATCGCTATACTTAACACATACTAGATGCTCTTTAAATGATTACTACCATCAACTTTCAAACCATCCTTTCCCTAACACAGATATATCTAAAGATCCTCACCTTTCCAAATTTCCTTCTACCATATTAACTGATCAAATATTAAGCAAGCAATTACTATATCTATGGACATTGCAGTAAGGAAAACAAAGATTATTAAGGTGCAGTTCCTCAAAAATATAATTAGAAAAATCTAGAGGAGCTAAACTATTTGCAAATATGTATGGATCTAGAATTAATACCTGCAAGTATGGTTTTACAGGGAAAATGTGTTTTTCACTAAATGCTGGGACTATGAGAAATATTTATTTTCTTCTTAACACTTTTCTCTGTGGTGATCTTGAGTTACTTTTAAAATTAGACCAAAAAAAAAAAAAAACAGCTATTAAAAGAAGTATGCTATTACTTTCAATGCTCTGCCCCTTCACATAAAGGTGACAACCATATAAAGAACAGAAGTATGACATACACCTCTTCAAAGAATATAAAGTAGAATATTATTACTTAACAGGTTCATGTCAAAATTGTCTTACTAAAAATCTACTGAGGTTTCTAGATTATGAAAGTATCTATTTTGCAACTCAGGAAGAAGAAGGACATCACCATCCTTAGGGAGATGACACGTCACTATGTGTGTTATGCTTTAAAATCTGAACCTTATTACAGTTTTGTGCTTACACCAAACAAAAAGTTCATCCACGCTTCTTTTTTTAAATGACTAAACAATATACTTGTCAAGGAGTTTTCATACTATGGTTTTAGGCACTACATAAATACATGAATGGGTAGCTTGTACAGTGAGGAGAGAGTATGAGGTGTTTTAGTGAGGTTCATTTATTCACAATTCATAAATCGTCAGTTCCTAAGGGTAGAAGTTATGTTTAACAGGATGCTGTCAGCTCCATTTCTGCTTAAGGCAGTGGACTCAGGATAAAATGCAGCACTGTGAAATTGTTTAACCACTAATCCCACTGCTTTCATTTATAGAGATATGTAGGAAGATACACTATTTTACATAATAAGCTGTGGTTGTACAGAAGAAAAATGCAACCCCATTAACCACTGATGAACTGGACATTGCATTTACATTCAAATCTATGTTACTGTTATGAAGCAGTTACCTATTATAGAAAATTAATATATTATTAAGGTAGTGTAGTGTGAGTTTTATTGATCTAATGATATTAATCCAGATATTGATATGCAACTGTATGTTTTGGTTGCCCAAAGCTAGTCTAAATAAACCAACAATAATAGAACATATGTGTGGATTAAAGAGGTCAAACACTATATGCTTTATATTTGAAAAAAATAAATAAAACAAAAAGACTATTTTAAAATGTAATTTTATTGATGTTCCTGACCAATTTTTTCTGTCTAAAATATAATTTTTTTAAAAAAAGGAAATATGCAGAATCATTACTCCTCTTCTATTAATATTTAAATGGATGACTTTGGCATAATTCTTAAAGAGTAATCCTAGCACTCTGGGAGGCTGAGGAGGGAGGATCACTTGAGCTCAGGAGTTCAAGACCAGCCTGACCAAGAGTGAGATCCTGTCTCTACTAAAAATAGAAAAAAAAAAAAAAAACCTCGCTGGGCACCATGGCATGTGCCTGTAGTCCCAGCTACTTGGGAAGCTGAGTCAGGAGGATCCCTTGAGCCCAGGAGTTTGAGGTTGCAGTGAGCTATGAGGACACCACTGCAATTTACCCAGGGCAACAGAGTGAGACACTGTCTCAAATAAAATAAAATAAAATATTTAAAAAAGTAAAGAAATAGTTACATTTTTATGGGCTATAAATAGCTAGATAGCATACATCTTTTCACATTAATTGTATTCATTTTTCTTATTTATAAATGTTTTTATCTTTAACTTGATAAGAGCTTGAGACGTGATCTTACCAACTAATATTGATACTTTTGTAACATTTTTCTAATGGAGCTTGGTGTAATCCAGACATCAAAATTGACTCTTCTCAGCCCATTGTGTGACTACCAGTTTTATAACAATTTTTGAGTTATCTCTTTAAGTTCTTAAAATTCCTATCAGTGAATAAAAAATACTGATAGCTAGTATTTATCGAGCATATATATGCCTGGTAACAATATTTGTGTTTTTCAGATATTATAGCTTTTAGCCTTCATAACCAACCTACAAAATAGTTATCATTATTGTTCCCATTTCACAGATGAAAAAACGGAAAAGACTAGCAAAAGTGAAGTTAGGATTCTAACATGGGCTGCCTGAAACTGACTCTGTATGTTAGCAGTTTACAACCTCTACGTTGCACTGAAGTATGTTTATGTTCCTACTTTTTGCATGGCAATAGTGTGAAGATAGTGCCAATCCACATTCCTTGCATTGTTCCACTCATTCATCTTTTTCAACTACTGATGAATCACTTTCAACAGCTAATTCATCAGTCCACCAAGTAAACGCAAAGGGTGCTTTACCATACCAATGTATGATCGCCATCTAGTGGCAAATATGTAATAACAGCAGGTCATACAGTGCTGAAAGTGGTTTATCCGTGTCATTTCTAAAAAGGGTCTGGATACACAAGTCCTACCAAAGAACTTAAAAACTTAGATGCAAACAGAACCTATTTCACTGCAAAGAATAGATGACAATGATCGGCTGTGTGTATAATAAAGTTTTTAAAACAATACAGCATTTGGGAGACTTGTAATAAGGGTTTTTAAATGCCTTCAGTTTGTATAAAGTCTGCATGATATCATATACAATTTATAATTAAAAGTTTTCCACATTTATTTTTTGAGTTATAAATATGTTAAAAATGTTAGTGTTACAATAAAAAGTAATAGCCGTTATTAAGGAAGATAAAAAACAATTGTAGTCAACATTTAATGAAACTAAACACTAACTGGAGAAGTAATGAGGCTGCCATAGACCAGTTTGATTTTGGTTATTCTCTACATTTTTTCCTCTTTGGCTTTATGTTCCCATTTTGATCTATTTCCTGTAAGTACTCATTCCTCTTTTGACCCATTAATCTCCATGGCATACAGATTTCACATTCACCTGGCAAATCTTAGTTCCTAGATATTTCAAAATCCATTCCCCTAATCAATTCTAACACATGAGACTTAACAATAAAAGCAAACAAATATATCTTAATGGGTATACATGCTAGATTTTATGCAACCATTTTAAAGTAAATTTCAATATCTATTAATATAATTTATTAGGTGATGTTGTCATAGTTGGATCATGTATGTATTTCATGCTTTCCAAGTATAAAATTTACTTGGTCATTGTATATTGTTCCTTTTAAACATATGACTGAATTTCATGTTTTACACTCTCTTTAAAAGTTTTGCATCTATAATCATGAAATGGTTCTCTGGTTGTGTGAGTACTATATTTGTTAGGTTTGAAATAAACATAATTTCAATTTATGCTTTATTTTTAAAAAGAGCAATAAAATTTCTCTTTTATTTTCCCTGTTCTTGAGAAATTTAATGAATCTAAAAATCAACTGTTTTATTCTTTCCTTCTTTCATTTTTGTGGGAAGGTTCTAAAACCTCTGTCATAAAACTCCTAAAGATGGACATGTAAGGTAGAAGTTTAAAACTCAGCTTCTTCCACTGTTTTTAATGTAGTCTAGGTGTCTATTCCATCTTGATTCAGTAATATTTTCATAGAAATCTATCATTTTATCAAAAATTCCAAATTTATATATACTTTAGTCTCTGTATGTATATTAACTCTTTCCAAATTGCTAAGGCTTATATTTCTGCTTCCTCATTTTCATTTCTCCAGAAGTTTCCTAAGATATCCATTTTATTGTAGTTCTTTCTTTTATCATTTTTCCCCTTGGCACAAAAAAATGGAGAATATATATTCTCTTTCTATTCTAATTTATTAATTTTTACCTTTCATTGATTTATTATTTTGCTATAAATATACATTTTATTGATCAGTTTTACTTTTTAATTTGAATTCTTTTTTGTTGTTCAATAATAAAGAATTTAAAGCAATGAATTTTACTCTAAATACAGCTTTGGATACATTTCATAAATTTGATAAGTGATTGTATCCCAACTAGGTAATAATAGTTTATAGTTCCTCCTTGACTCAATATTCATTTGTATACTTTTTAATAATCTGTAATTTATTGTATTATTAGTTATGAATTTCTTATCACTTCCTTTTATCATTGAATCTTGGTAAGAAATTATGATTTTTATAATTTACACTTTAAAGACTTCATTTATGCTATATTTTGGGTTTGGGATATATGCCTTTTTAAGAATTGAGCAATGAAAGATCTAAAAGAATCTATATTCTTTGTAAAGTACAGAGTTCAATATATGCTATTAAATACACTTAATATTTTATCAATTCCTCTAATTCCAGTGTAAGTTTGTTTATTTGAGAGATTAAAGGTTGAGAAAGATAATTTAAAGTCTTTGATTCTCATGTTTATGGTTTTTGCCACTATCATTTTTTATAATATATTTCTTTTATATATTTCAACATCATATTAACCAAATCCTAAAGTTATCCTGTCAGTTTTTACCTGTTAATCCTATTTTTCCTGATATGAATATTGCTATGCCTATTGTATTTATTGCTAGGGTATTTGAGATGTCTGCTATGACAAAGGAAATAGGACAAGGAAAACTGATTGGACCAGTCAAGGTGAAGCACAGACATATCAAGTAGAGTTTGACCCCAAACACAATTTGGATATGTCATTCATCACAGAAGAGACAGTGATTCTTTTTTTTTTTTTTTTTTGAGACAGAGTCTCACTCTGTTGCTAGAGTGCCGTGGCATCAGCCTAGTTCACAGAAACCTCAAACTCTGAGCTCAAGCGATCCTTCTGCCTTAGCCTCCCAAGTAGCTGGGACTATAGGCATGTGCCTTCATGCCTAGCTAATTTTTCCTAGATATTTTTAGTTGGCCAACTAATTTCTTTCTATTTTTAGTAGAGATGGGGTCTCGCTCCTGCTCAGGCTAGTCTCCAACTCCTGAGCTCAAATGATCCTCCTGCCTCAGCCTCCCAGAGTGCTAGGATTACAGGTGTGAGCCACCACGCATGGCCAAGAGACGGTGATTCTAATGGTGGCTACCATTGTATTTAGGAATACATCCAGCTGGAAGTTACAGAAAACATTCAACTAGAAGCAATTGGAATTAAAAATAAAGAAAATGTATGAGTGTTTGTTTATTTTTTCTGTGAAAAGCTAGGAGGTAAGCAATTATCAGTATATACTGTGACCACCCTAAGCCTCTTCCAAGAAAGCAGAATCAACTTGATCTGGGCTCTGAAGAAGACTATGATCACATTCATTAAATAAAGATTAAACTACAGGTTACAATAGTAGATTAAAATCAAACTTATTTTGTATCTGATATTTAATTATAGATGAAGTATATATAGCATGACAGAAAAAATATTATCTTCAACAATGAACTATGTTTTTCTGACCAAATTACATAAGCCACAATAAAACTCAAATGTCACAAATTTAAATTTCAGAAAGTATGAACCTCAACAACTTTTAAAAATCAACATTTTATATATATATATATATATATTTTATATGTATATAGTATTCAGTATTGATTTACATACATTAAATATTTGAGGTCTGAAATATAAACTCTTCTAGAATTTATCTATATTCCAAATAAACCAAAAATAGCATTTTATTGTTTCTAATATTCACTTATTCTTTTTTATTAGTTCTATACGAAGGACATTTGGTATTCAATATTGCTTGCTTAAGCAAGAGTTCTTTTTGTAGAACCACTGCACCATCAAATTGATATTAACTGATCAACACTTATGTGCACAAACAGTAGTGACAATCATTGGATGTCAGGCAGGTGGGATGGGTAGGAGAGGATGGGTATATTCACACCTAATGGGTGCAGTGTACACCATCTGGGAGATGGACATGCTTGAACCTCTGACTCAGGTAGGCCAAAGGCAATATATGTAACCTAAACATTTATACCCCCGTAATATGCTGAAATAAAAAAATACTTATGGTTAAATGTATTTTCTATGATAATTTTTGTCTCATGCACTGGAAAAGAGCAAACAGCGTAGCAGCATTTTACTACAATTCTGCCGTAAGAAAGTACAGAATGTGAATTTATATTATGAGTGAATAATGATGTATCTCACCTCATTTTAATTTCAGTAATTGAGTGGGAAAACAGGAAGATCTATTAAAAGGACCATTGCTGGTCAAGTACTAATGAGAAAATCTCTGAGTCACTGGCTGTCATGGTTACAGGGCATTATCAAAATCTGATTAGTATGCCCAGTGGCTACGTAAGTGATAGACTATACTTCTAATTGCATTGTCTCTGTTTGCAAGATGGGCTTTATGTTCCTAAGAGGTGAGAGGGTGGTAAGGGTCTGTTTATCTACATACCAGATAGGGAATGCACTACATGTTCATAAAATCAAACATTTAGTAGTAAAGATAAATTATTCTTTGGGGAAATTTTCAAAAATTAAAATTAAAAACAAATTTAGGTCACTCCTTTTATTAACTTAAATTTTTGCATACTTTAAAATTTTTTTAATCTAATTTAATTGATATTCATGCCAAAGATAAAACAAAGATGGTTAAAGAAAAAAAAGTTTAGTAAAAAGATGAAAATAAATCAATAAGAGATCTTAAAAACAAAATTTCCAAATGGAATAATTTAGAAACTGCACCAAGAACTTTGAGTCTCCAAAAATGATTAGGCTAGACCTGTTAGAAAGAGGCAGACCCAAGAGTGTTTAAAAATGCTAAGAATAATGATGAATAACAGAAAACAGTCAGGATTGAAGTAGCAGTAGACCCCAAGGAATTGTGGGCAGAGCTTTCCATCCACCAAAAGCGGTATATCTGTGTGTTTACTAATATCCTTCTTTCTGTGTCCTTTGTCTTTAGGTAAAAAAAATTCAATGAATTCTGAAAAGTACAGGTCTCAATCTTTCAGTACTGCTTTGTTCTCTTTAATATCTTGAGTGTCACTGAATTTTTAAAGAAACTGATCACTGCTTTCTGGTCCTCTTTGGTAGATAACTTAATCCTAAAAGGAAAGCCTGCAAGATTAACATAGGCAGGTAAAGTAAACACTGGTATACATTATTGTCTAGGAATCCCTGTGCTTTGTCAGGGCTTGTGCACACAAGGAGCATTAGTAATGCCTATCCTGAGAAGCTTATTACTCTTGTTAAATGCATCAACAGGTGGACTAAGTTTTACATGTACCAAGTATCAAAAGCAATCAATTCAAAGTCAATATTGTGAAAGCCAGAGGAGCATTTATCTATACATTTTGAAATTCAGTGGAGGTTGCGAGGCTACAGAGAGAAAAATGTCACAAAGACAGCAGAGTGAGGAAACAGGGTCAATAGCCCATTCCTGGAGGGATTAGAGTGGTTCGGGGGTTGTGTGCACTGACCTGGGATGATAGCAGCAGTCTGAAAGCCAGTCAGTGTGGCCAAATCCCGTGACAAGCACATTGCCTTTTGGGAGGCCCACCAACTTCCAGAGGTGGTCTTCACCACAAGAGACTAAGATGTCCTTTTCGGGGTGCATGGCAATGCTGCAAAGGGAAAGAGAAGAAAAGTTATGGGGAGGTAACAGCCAATGTCTTCAGACTGTGAATAAATGAAATAGCACTGGTTATCCCATTTTGGCAAGGCAGGGATGGTTCACGGAGTGGTGGCCCAGAAATCAGAGGAAGTAATCTCTACATTTTGGCCATAGCTCTAAAAATAATAGCTTTCTAATCTCCATCTCTCTAATGAACTTCACTGGATCTCAGATTCCTCATTAGTAAAATGGGAGGTTGGTTTAGGTAATTGTACATGTTTAGCTCTGGTTTGAAAATAATAATTCTGGTTTATCTTTTAGGGAAGAAAAAACTATATCAATGATATTTTTGTGTTAGGATATTTACACTAGTGGCCATACTTATTATAGAACATATCAAAAGTATTTTCAAACTACAGTGTGTCTTAAATTAGGCATTATCCAGGAAATGATCATGAATCATAACCACATTATCATAGTTCTATAATAAATACTATAAATGAAACATTAACTCCATGGCCCACTATCTATACAAAGTGAAGGAAGTAAAATTCTATGCTAATATACCACTTAAATTGGCTTCAGTCAATGAACAGTATACAAATTACGGTAATGAACTCAAGATGCATAAGGCAATTCCCACTCTATAAAGGCATAGAGGGAAATGAGAAAGAAGTATGTAAAATTAATGATTAACACATTAAACACTATTATTTGAACCAGACTCTGATGATCATGGCTATTTAAATATTGGAGTTACACTATTCTAAAATCAAGAGTCTACAAGGTTAATGTGTGATATTTTATCTATGGCAATGTTTTAATCTTATTTATATAGAGTTTCATCTATGCCTTACAATGTAAGGGAACAAATGTGTCCAATGTTAAGTATCCCTATTATAATATCAGCCTAAATATTAGCAAAAAATTGTTCAATTTTAATTTGGCCATCTCAACACAAAGACACAATACATTTACTTGTCTATATAGTACAGTGAAACAAATAATGACTTAAAAAATAGCAATCACACATTCATTTCTTTCATGCTCCATTCTATAAATGGCCTTCTTTCTTGTTTCTGCAATATAGACTTTAAGAAATCAATTTCCTAAAGAAATCATGGCTGTAGTTCGTATCTACATGGATAACTCCAGAGCTTACATGAAAGCAAAACTTTTCCCCTTATTTATTCCTTCCATTAATACCATTAAACTCAAAAATTATGAACTGAAAAATCATTTCCTTACATTATACCTATATAGTTTTAGAAATCTGCTATAGCCAGTTTTAGGAGCATTTAATTCACAACCACCTAACCACTATGGGCAGAGCCTTCTTTTTGGTGAAACATTGTTTCATTTTTCTCTAGCATTTTGCTACTCAAAATAAACACAGTGGAAGGCAAATTATTCACTTTGTCATTCATCATAATGTTGGTTTGTGACTTTCAGAAGGCCAATTCAAGAGAGGAATTTATTACAGCTCAAACTGGATAGAGGATACATTTATAGAACTTAATTAGGAGAAAAATATGATGAGAAGTAAAAAATGTCAGACTGAAATGAATTCTGTATCCAAATACATACAAGAAGGCAAACCAAATCCTTGAAGCTACTCAGTATGATGTATGTTGGCTCACAGCTTTCCTGGCAGACACATGCACACTTGACTAGATGATAAATTACCCTCTTTAAGTAAAGATAACTAAAATCATTGATGTCTTTACAAACTTTCAAAGATAAGTTTCCAAAATGACTTTTGTGAGAGGAGCTATATGTAGAAGTTAAGGAAAAAATATAAACACAAACCCATTGGTGACTAATCAGTTTTGGAAGTACTTTTTCCTGACTCTCCTCATCCCTTCCACTCTGGAGCTTCCTCTACACCACTGGCAACTTCTACTTCCATTCCTCCATTCCATATGGACCGATCCTCCTATTCACAATCTCCGGTTTCTTTGGCCATGCATTTCTTTTCCAACAGTGGCTTCAAATTATATATATACACACACACACACACACACACACACACACACATATATAAAATCTATAAATGACCTTAATCTGATAATTTGGCACACATTTCAGTTTCAGCCAGGCACCGATACACTGATGTTCTATTCCTCAAAGAATATTTTACTTCATCAATGAAATGATTTAAGCAAATAGAAATACTTTCAGCACATACAGGAGGGAATTAAATGGTTTTATATTATTCACCAAGTGCATCAGTAAAAACCGGCCCATGGAGATAAAGACCCTCAATCAAGAGTTGCAAATCCCAGTTCATATCACTCCTATGGGATATGACCAAGATGGGGAACAGGGTTTAAGGGCCATAGACCAGAAATATTTTCCCACATACAGAAGTTGTGTTACTACCAAGTCCATAAAGAGATGTTGTCTGAAATCATCATAAATTAAAAATAATATCTAATATTGTTTGATATCATAATGTCCTCCATATCTTGTACTAAATACTTAAATCTCACAAGTGAAATGAAAGCCCATATGAGCAAAGGTTTATATCTGTTCTGTTTGATGTATGCTCAACCCCAACAGTAGCTGGCACATCGTAGCTATTTAATAAATGCTTGTCAAATACATGACTTACTGATTGATGTTAGTGCTATTAGTATTGTTACTTTATGCCTTAGTAAACTGGGTAGAGATATTATGCAAATTTCTCAAGCTCATGTTTTATAAGGGATGGAGGTCAACTTTGAATCTGGAATGGTCTGGCTTTGAGGTTCATAATTTTAGCTACTTCTAATATGAATCTTCCATAATTTATTATTTGTATGGTGCTATAAATATCAATAATTCTTATTATAGAACTTGAATATAATTATTATCATTCCCAGTAAATGATGAAGTCATTTAGTCATTAATAAACCCTGAGTTACAGAAAAAATCTAGGAATTGTCATTTCATTTTATTGGAGCTGTTATCACCAGACAAAATAGTGTTAAAGGAGCTTGAAGTCCCTACCACTTATAGTTAAGGTTCTCTGGTGCTGTAGGAGAAACCAGGGGAGTAGCACGTCTCCTACAATCTGCCTACATGAGCTTTTGAGCAGATATACTACATACTGTACTTAAGATCTTTAATTTGTTCTCTTGTGTTAATATTATGAGCTTTGTATTGTACATCAAGTTGTCAAAAGGAACTGACTTTTTATTCACCTACTTTCATAGAGGTATCTATAAAAATAAACATAGAAGAATATTTGACAAGCATTGATTCCATAGCCTTTTAATTTATTGAAAATTTCCCCAGTATATTTAGACCTAAACTTTTCATAGGGGTGTTTTGAGAGTGAAATAAGTTGATACATATAAAGTGGTTAGAGCAATCACCTGAACATGGTGAGCTCTTCATAATTGTTAGCTATTACTATTATACAACATTACTGCACTTCATTATAACCTGGCCTTTCATATAGTTCATTTCTATAATCCATGCATGCTTCTTTTAAATATTATGGTGAGAAATTTACTACTTAAATTATAGATATTTATAGATAAATTATGTTTCCTTGTAGCTTTGATAGACACTGGACATTGCTGTGTTTTATTTGGTATTAAGTCCTTTGATAAAAAATGCAGCCCCCATAAATAATACTTTCACAAGTGAACATAAATAATTTTTGTAGTTGTTTCTTTCAGAATACATTTTTCAGGAGTGTACTGAGGGAAACAATGGAGAATATGTACACATTCATTATTATCTCTGCCTTCATGTATACAACTGGCACTAAGTACTTGCTGATCATGGGGGAAAGTCCTCTGTTAGGCCTTGGGCATGCTAAGATGAAGACAGTATGATTCCTCTTCTCAAGCTCTGTCCACAAATAGGTGTCCCTCTAGTAACCATAAAATGGCTTTCATCCTCAAAGTTGTCATCCCAAAGTCCTAATTAATAAGAATAATAAGCTCTTACTTATTTTCTTCCTGGCACCTGCCCTAAGTGCCACAAAGTCATTTTACTTTAAACTTTGAATATAAGCTTTCGGCTTCCCTTTAACTTACTATTAATTATAATTACAAGATTCACAGACAAAGGCACTGTCACCTCATTCCCAAGTTAATAAGCTAAGAAAATAGTACAGGAAAACATCTTTGAAATTCAAAAAAAGAAAATGTGGGTGAATGTTAGTGCTGCTTCTTAATCAAGTCCTGTCCTGTTGAAGTATCCATGAAATGTTTTGTTGAACAATATACCAAGCATGTTACATAAAATATCATGTCCTAACAGAGATTTTTTTTTCTTTTATAATAGGACACATTCTTTATAATAGACCACATGATATATACTCCAAACACTCTCTCCTCTAATTGAAATTGTCCTTTCCAGTAGTGGCATTACACAAGAATATTTAGAGGGAATACATGTAGGTGTATGGCGAACACTATTAATTATCAGCACAGTCAGTGACATAAGCACTACTGCTAGACTTTTCAAAAGAGAATAATATTAATCCAAAAAAAGATTATCACAAGAAAGACTAATTAGATATACTTGTCTTCACTTTAGGTTATCCAGCATTGTAAATGTTTCCTTCACTTCAGTTCATAGGCTCTAATTATTGCCGAAACAGAAAATGCAGAGTCGGTTGAAAATAAATCAATATCAAAATGTGTGCTTCATGAACATTAGGTGACCACTTATCTATTTGTCCTTAAAGACAACACACACTCATAGATTATGTATGCTTTTATCCGGCTTGCCAGGACAAATATATAAAAGAGAGTCATCTGACTGTTGCTCAGCTACTAACCTCATCTTATATTTGAATGTATCTTAGGATTTGTAAAGTACTCTAGCATGCATCTTTTTTTTTGTTATTTCAACAAATATGTATTTAGAGCCTATGATGTAATCTATAAAACAGGGGCATCACCTTCAGGGAGCTTACATATAAGTGGGGACAAACAAACAGCAACAAAACACCTGAACAAAATAACTCATCTATAAAAAACAACAACAACAACAAAGTGATATGACAATAATTTGGGGGGAGAATGCTATTTTCAATGGGGTGGTCAGAGAAATCCTCATTGAAGATATGACCTTCTAGCTGAGACTGGAATGGCAAAGAAGAAGCAACTTTAGGACCATCTGGGAGAGACAGTTTCAGGTACAGTCAAGTACAAAAGTGCTAATGCTGCATGCAAGGCATGCTGCATTCAAGGGACAGAAAGAAGGGCAGGGTGACTGATGAGAGCAAGGAGGACAGTGTTGAGAAGAAGGCAAATACCAGATAGGGAAGCACTCTTAAACTGAGAAAAGAAGAATGAAATTTCTCTTAAGAAAACATTTTATAGTTTTAAGTAGGAGAAGAATATATGATTATTTTTTTATAAAAATATCTCTCTACCCATTGGGTGGAAATAGAAAGTGGGGAGCAAGAGAAGAAACCAGGACATTAGTTGGAAGCATACAGTAGATTTATTTAAATACAAGATCTATTTAAATGATGGGACCTCATTATTATGACAGATTTCATTTTAGTATACTAACATTTTTACCACTATCTTCAGGAAAAGTCAACTCATAGTTATGCTCACCATTAAAGAATATTAAATAATTAAGTGTACTTAAAAAGTGCCAAGGTAAAATGCAATGAAAGTTGTAAAACAAATGTGTACAAAACACAATAATTAGACATGTGTCAAGATATCAGATCTCATTTATTTTTACAAGACAGCTAAGAAAATGTGAAAAAATGAAATCTTAATACTTCCCTAACACTTTAAGTTTTCAAAGTTATGGCAGTATGAATTTTATTCAAAGCGGAGCAGGATTTACATTTTTGGGATCTAGAAAGTAGCACATTCATTTTTACCAAAGAGTGGGGCATTTTTACAGTTCATGTACTTACTAATAAATTATTTGGTCTTTCTCCTCCCATGTAATGGAGCAGTTCCACACAACTTTCCAAAACCTGTTTTATTCTTTAATTAGATTGCAAAATGTTATACTTATAAACTAAAGTTTTAATTTAACTTTAAATATAATCAGTTCTCTAGGAAAAGTCCTTAGGTTAGACAAAGCCAAGTTTTATTTAACCTTAACGATATTAACTATTAAATAATATTTTTTCATATACTAATATAAATGTTCCTCTGAAATTTGTAGACTTGTAATTTTACAAAAATACTAAAATACAAATGTAAATATTTATATTTTACAATATTCAATTCAAAAGTCATTTATGAAAAGTCATATATGCAAATATGTATCCTAATCATCTTCCCTAAGACACTATCACCCAAACCTTATCAATACCCATTTTCCCCTAACTCTGTTGCACAGCTAGATATCTTTGTTTCATATGGGGTGGGGGTGGGGCAGCTTCCACTTTGGTGAGTCAAAAAACCAGGCCATTTCTCAATTATCTTCCAAGTAAAAATTCATAAGACCAGTGGCCATGAATAGTCACTTTTTCATGTTTCTGTTTCATTACATAAAATATATGATATTTTTTATCCTTTCTCCTTCACTTCATTCTTGTAGGAATCAAATAAAACATAATTTAGGAAAGGGCACTCTTAAATTTTTTGTGGCTCAGAATCTGATACCCCAAAGTATGGCACTTTGGCATGCTGAGTACTTTGAACTGAAGGAGATTGGAAGATCTCACAAGCAAGGTCTCTCTGACCTTCTCCTGTGCTCCTATCTCCCACTCCTTTTTTCCCCCAGAAGTGAGTCATAAAAACCAGACCCAGAGTGGGGCATATCTACCAGGATCCCTCCCCACCAAAGCAAGTCATAAAACCTGGAGAGGTCACTCTCTCCCTTCTCTCTTGAAGACCCTCCTTCCAGAGGGGTCCTGCTCTATACCCAGAAGTAAGAAATGCTACTTGGAAATGCCAAAAAGAATCTGAATAGTCAGGCCTTTCGGGTTTTCCCCTTCAGTCTATTGCCATTAGATCATATCCCTTTGTCCAATCGCACATCTACACAGCTGTCTATTCTTCATTAAACCTAAGAAAAAAAAAATAGTTTTCCCTGAGTCTCTGGGTTTTCATTTCTGAAGGCTCCTATGTCACATAAAACTTGGATTAAATAATTTGGTATGTGTTTCTCTTGTTAATCTTTTGTTATAGGAGTGTTAGCCATGACCCTTATGAGGAACATTATCACACGTTTCTGTCCCTACCATCTGTACAGTATCATTTCCATTTTCTCCAGAAGTTGTTGAACTTTCTAACATGTAAAAGAAATACCATTTCAAAAAGCAGAGAGTCAACTAATAGAAATTTATAATCTCCAAAGTACAGGGAAAGTCGGACTCCACTATTTTGGTAAATAGAATAGGAAGATCAGTGAAATACACTACCACTTCCAGATTAATGGAAACATATCCTGGAATCTTCCCACTACCTGAGCAGCTGAACATTTTATGCTACACAGTTTTATACACACTGTGTTTCATGTTATGAAATCACTGTAGTGGTTTATGGTTTAACAAGTTTGAGAAGTTACATGACATATTTATATTCTTAAGAAACTCACTTCAATAATAAAGTTTATTTGGTAGTTTCATGTTTAAGCAATTTATAAGAATTTTATTTTCTTATGAAGATAAAATTTTCCATTTCACATTCTTTAGTATATTAGTGACAGAGAGTAGACTTATTTTAAGCTGGTCAAATTTCCTTATAGAAAGGGCTTTATCATGGAATACCTGTTTTCCAGGAGAATATTTTGAAATATAAGCTATATATAATCTAGGAATAATTGGAAAAATTACTATTTAAGATATAAAATTGAGGTAAATTTACATGTTGAAGTATAGTACAGAATTCTGTCTGATATTGCCTTAATTTATTAGATACTACCAAGCCAAAGTGATGATGATAATGATGTCTACATATTGACTATTTTGGGTATCTACTTGATAAACAAAATAGCCAAAATTAATTATTTATGGTTGTTTTATCCTTGAAGTATACTTAGTAAAATTCAGTACTTTTTCACAAAATAAGGTACTATGCTTAAGTATGGTTTGTTTGTACCCATCAAATCTCATGTTGAAATCTGATCCCCAGTCGGGGAGGTGAGGCCTAGTGGGAGGAGTTTGGGTCCTGGGAACAGAACCCTCATGAATGGCTTGGTGACATTCTCATGGTAGTGAGTTCTCACTCTATCCATTCCTGCAAAAGTTGGTTGTTAGAAAAAGAGCCTGGTACTGTCCCTACCCCATCTGTCTCTCTTGTTTTCTCTCTCACATGTGATTACTGCACATGCTAGTTCCCCTTCACTTTCTGCCACAAGTTGCTTTACAGCAACACAAAACAGACTAAGACATAAGGTTTGGAATTTAAGAAACATATATTGATATTAATTTAAGTTTAATATATATGCATATATATATAATTTTGAGTGTCAATTTCTACACTAAGTAAATAAAATTCCCTAAATGTGAATAAATTTCTATCATCGTACTTAATTTGTGTCACAGGCTATCTCCAAGGACTGATGGAGACAAGAGGAAGGGAACTAATGGAATAAAAGGAAGGAAACTAAAGGTTTGGCACTCACTGCATATAACTGGGGATGTTGGTAAAGGGGAGGTGGAGAGCTGCAGTGGGCGAGCACCTGATAGTTTCCACCATTTCCACCATTCGGGAGAGAGGAAATGGGTGGGATGAAGGGAGTAGCAGTAAGAACTGAGACTATAAAAACACCTTGATAAAGCTGTTAAAAAACTCACAAACACAACTAAGTTGAATTTGGGCTGGCCAACAGATGGGTATAGCCAGAATTGGTTAATAAAATGAAAAGTACAAGTTTAAGCAGCAGGGGCAGAATTAGGTGGTCAATTGAGCCAAGGTGAGAATTGATAAACACCTAGGATTACATTCCAGAAAAGGAAGCTAGGTAGCCAGGAATGGGCCTAAACAATGATAAATTAAGAAAAGCAAGGAACAGACATGAAATGGATCTGTAGACACTATCATGCAGTAGGATGCTGCTTCATCTGTCTTTCATTTCAATGGATTCATCTCTGAATCTTAAATGCCACTGACATCTTTCTTCTGATTTATGTGAAAGAAGCAAAAATGAAGAGATGTCTATTGACTCCTGTCTATTCCTATCTACCCTACTCTGGGTAAAAAAAGAGACAGAGGGAGCATCCAAGCAGTAACTTGCAACAATCCCAGGCAAGCACTTGGCTTGTGCTTTTACCCAGCCCCATTTTACAATCAGTTGGAACAGGAGTGACTCCTCAGATATTCAATTACACAATTTATTATCTATACTGAGTTCTACCAAATAAAAAGCATTTACCATCCCCAATTCTCTAAAGCACGCAGCTTAATCAGTCCTCCTTTTATAAAGAATTCCAATTACTTTCCTTATTGCAGCACTTAACGTCTGCAGCACAGACTCCTCTCAAAATTATCCAAAGCTTCTCCTATAACATATGGGACTGCCTTCAATTACTTTTTGCACTATATGCCTCTGTGTGTGAGAGGGTGTGTGTGTGTGTGTGTGTGTGTAGTTTGTTTATGTTTTAACATTTTGCTGTCTTTAGCAAGTGTAGGCAATCTTACTGCAAGGGCAACCAGGAGAGGTGTGTTTGCTATAGCGTTTATCATTCCCTTAACCCTGCTTGCTTAAACACCACCTGGTTCCTGTTGTCCTCTGCCTACCTCATTGATGCAGGTATAAGAATGTACAAGAGTCTCTACTTTTGGGTGCATCCTCACTCTGCTTTATATTTTCTCGGTATGTTTCAGTGACCTAGAAAATTTCCCCTGATTTAATAATTTCACTTATTTTATTTTAACTCAACTTGTTTAATAGATCATCTGCTCCCTTTCTCCCTTACAAACTCCCTTATTAACATTGCACATTTAATATTGCATTCATGAAAGCAATGTTTATACTGTAGGAGGAGGAAAAGAATGCTGGGGGCAAATCATTACAGGAAATACCTCTTCAGTACCTTTTGGGTGAACTTAGGCACTGACAATTCTGAACACAAAATTTTATATGCATTAATAAACTAGAACATTTCCCAAAGGAATTACAGTAGTGCCCCCATGCCTACAAGGAATACATTCCAAGACCCTCAGTGGATGGCTGAATGATTGGATAGTACCTGGCCCTATATATACTATGTTTTTTCCTATATATACATACCTGTGATAAAGTTTAATTTCTAAATTAGGCACAGTAAGAGATTAGTAATAATAACTAATAACAAAATAGAACAACTATAACAATGTAATGTAATGGAAGTTACATGAATGTGGGGCCCCTCTCTCTCTCTTTCTCTCAGAGGATCTTGTACCATACTGACTGGCCCATCTTATAATTCTCAATCTGACAACCAAGATGGCTACTTAATGATTAATGGGTGGATGGCACTGGATACACTAAGGGATGATTCATGTTTAGGCTGGAACAAAGCTGGATGGTGCAATTTCATCATGCTACTCAGAATGGCACACAATTTAAAATTTATGAAATGTTTATTTCTGGAATTTTGCAATTAATATTTTCAGACAGCAATTGACTGTGGGTAACTGCAAACATAGAAAGTGAAATCGCAGATAAGAGGAACTACTGTAATTTGTTATAAATATATTATTAATTTCAGGAAAATAGAAAAGTTTCAGATGTAATGGTCAAATATTTTTGATTAAAAACTTCACAACAATAGTTTAAGCAACAGAACATTATGTAGTTGTTACACTAAAGGGTCTGTGTTTGTGCACCCTGGAGCTGGCACTTGGAAAGGACACCGAAGCTTTGGCTTCCTCTTATGTAAAATGGAGATATTAAGAGTATTTATCTCACATAGGAGATCAGTTGAGATAATTCATGAACAGTGCTTAGCATAATGCCTGGTATTCCATAAAGTTTAACTATCTCAATTATTATTTTAAATAATTATTTGAGAGTTCTTTCTTACATAGTGGTATCTAATGAGCCCCTATGGTAGGCAGAGTTATCTCCCAAATATGTCTATGCCCAAATCCCTGGATGCTGTGAATATGCTTAAAATAGGGAAATTATCTTTAAGGATGGGTCTAATCTAATCAGAAGAGTCCTTAAAAGCAGGAGAAATGAGGCAGAGGGTAGGTAAGAGAGATTCAAAGCAGGAGGGAACTTTATCTACCTTTCTGGCTTTGAAGATGGAGGGGTAACAAGAGTCCCAAAATGGGGTATCCTCCAGAAGATGAGAAAAGCCCTATGTGACAGCCAGTAAGGAAATGTGAACCTCAGTTCTACAACCAACTGGAACTGAATTCTGCTTACAACTTGAATGGGTCTGGCACAATCTCCTTTTGAGCTTTTGGATAAGAGCCCAGGCCTGTTCACACTTTCATTTTAACTCAGTGAGATCCTAAGCAGAGGACTCCTTTAAGCTTGCCCAGTCCCCTGACCTGTACAACTGGGAGATAATAAACTTGTGTTTAACTCATCAAATTTATGGTAATTTCTAATGGCAGTAATAGAAAACAAACACAACCTTGCAGTGAGTAACAAAGGAAATTAAGTTTAATTCAAAATATATATAGTCTATTTCATGGAATATGAAATTATAGTTTCTAATATTTTAAATCTAATATAATGGGGTCTCACTATATTACATCAGTTGTTTCCAATAAAGACAAATCATTATTGCCTTATTTATAATTACATTATTTTGTGTCAAATTAGCTAAATAATCCTAGATGGAACATAATTTTGTCATGGACTGATGTTATTAATATTTTTATTAGTTTTGAACCACACAGGAACATTGTAATTAAGTCAGAAAAACTGTAGTCAAAGAAAAATATGACAAATAAGCTACTTTTACTTCCATTCCAATAAAATGTTAATGTAATAAAATGTTAAAATACATCTTGTTCTAAGAGGATTCTTTATTCAGCACTTTTGGCAGGTAATTTCAGCAGATATATATATATATATATAATGTTATGTCATATACTGTTTTATACTGTTCATATGTATTTAAATATGTATTTATATGTTCTAAATATTCTTTCTAATCAACTGATTTTTTAATCAGATTTTTTGATTATCAATGATAAGCTCTCTTTTCCTATAAGGTAGATGCAAAACTAATTTCAAAGCAATAATTTTCAACCTTTTAAAGAACCACAACATGTTTTTATACAATTATTATAATTGTTGATATATTTTAACTTGTGAAAAATAATTAAGGCACATTAATTTATCTTACTTAAATCATCTGATTGATGACAATGTTTTGCTATATGTAGCTCTTTTTTCCCCAAATAACCTTTGCTAAATCTCATTATGACCGAAATATATGGCTCCAACCTTAAAATATAAAGAATTAGGAATATTTATTAAATGTATTTTAATTTTTAAGTACTATTGATAAAAGTTAAAATATCCATAAGAATAAATTGGGTACTTTCATATAGGTGTAAACTTGCAGTAATATAATAGTTTTAGTCAAAATCTATTTCTCTTCTGAAATATGTTTAATTCTATATAAAATATAAAACCATCAGCTCTTGGGGCCACTGGTATTTTCTCTACCACCCATTCCTGAATTCAACCCCTTTTCAATGTAACTTTGCAGTTATCTCCCTCAACTCTGAACATGGGACTTACCACACCACATGACTTGCACTAGTCCATGAGATGCTAGTAAGTGTGCCACAATAAAGAGGCTTGAAAAGTATTTGCATGATCAGGCCAGCCCCCGTTTTTGCCCTAGATCTAGTGTCATCATGAGAAAGATCTATCTACCCTAGAATGATGGAGGATGATAGGCATGGAGCAGAGACAAAATTTCCTGACCGGATTTGGACCTCAAACTGGATCAGCTGACCCACACAGCTGAATGAGTTCAGTTAAGACCAGAAAAACAATCCATTAGAGCCCAGCTACAGAGAGTAGAGCTCGCCTAGCTTACTCCAGATGCTTGAGTTTAAATGCTTACTGTTGTATACTACTGAGATATTATGGCTTTGTCTTTTTTGCTTTTGATTTTTTTGTTTTACACACAGAATTAAGGTGATGAAAGCTAACTGACACAGATGCATTATTTTATAATGCTTTGTATCATATGAAATATTCTTTTTTAGCATCAGAAAAAAGTTGTTATTTTCATATTTAACCTATTTATTGCTATTGAAACAAAATATTTCTTGTGTATATATTACTTTGAATTTATCAATATACTTTATGTTCATTTTGATGAAGTATAGAACATATACTTTATGTTCTAATTAGATACATAAAATAAAATATTAATGATTTTAAAACTTTTTTCATTTAATATTATATACATTTTTTAATGATGCTTTGAATAACAGAGTGTATAAACTATCCTAGAAATTATAGAATTTAGAATTGTAGTCATTGGACATTGGAGCCAGAAGGGATTACCCATTTAGATATATACTGTGTTATATATGTTATGAAAAACATTGAGTTCCAGATTCACTCTCCATTATCACTTAGTATATTATTGGAGCTAATCCTCAACTTATAATTTATCTCTATTGCTATGCATGCAAAACTATTTTACTATTATCCTATGACAACTTTTAATTTGAAAGGCAAATCAGTTTTAAAAAGTAATATCATATATAGATGAATAACTAAAAACATTTGCAAAATATTAACTATTTATGACATTGCTTTCCTTCATTGGTAAAGATAATAAATACTGGCTGTATCTTTGAATATTTAAAAGCTAATTTTAAAGTAATTTATGCTTTTTAGACTCTATACCTTATCCATAATCAATGAACATTAATTAGCTACTTACTGTAAGTTCAAGATCTCACAAATCAACAAAACAAGGAGAATGTAAAATAATTTTTCTGCATTATTGGATATATAGCTGAGGTATTTAATTTTGCCTTCTGAAAGCTGGTGAACATTGAATATTATATGAAGTAGGGAGGGGGAATGAGGGGTTGGTTAATAGGTACAAAAATACAGTTAGAAGGAATAAGAGCTAGTGTTTGATAGCACAACAGGGCAACCATAGTTAACAATAACTTATTGTATATCTTGAAATAACTAGAGGAGTGAAATTGGAATTTTCATTACACAAAGAAATGGTAAATGTTTAAGGTGATGGATAGCCCAATTACGCTAATTTGATCATTACACATTGTAGGCTTATCTCAAATAGCACATGTACCCCATAAATATGTGCAGATATTATATGTTCATAAAAATAAATATGAAAATCTTTTTAAAGCCCACTTGCAACTGTTGCCAATAAGAGTGTGTGTGTGCATATATATATATATATATATATATATATATTCAGGATAACTTGAATGTGTATCTCTGGGGTAATAGTCCTGAAATTTTCCCCCCTGCAAAACTCTTTTTATAGATATATATTTTTAAAAGAAATGTTATATTTTTTAAATTTCATGTGAATTAATTTTCTTTGACTTAATAATCTTTTACCTGTTAGAAATTCTAAAACATTTTGCTGTAAGCCCTTTCAGTCTTGTTAGAAATTAAAGGTAACTGAAATCATAGTTTTCATTTCTTTCTATCAATTATAGTCCCTTTTCATCAATTACCATAATTTCCCTGTAATTTTTGTTCTTTCTTTTTGACTTTGTCTTTTCCACTGGATTGTTGAATGTTAATTAGGCTGAGACAGAACTCTTGTGTTGTATACTCCTCCCACCTGACTTTTCTCATTTATTATTTCAGGTTTCATTTGGTCATGCTACTGAGTTAGCATGGAAATGTCAAGAAAAGTAGAAAACCTTTATGCAAGATGAGTGTTCCCTGCTATAACCCTCTGTTCTCTGACAGTCTGAAGATGTAAGGACAGCAATTAAAAGGCAACTAGCTTCTTGACCTTTAGGTTTTAGCTTTCTTATTCCTAATATTACTGCCACTGAAACTTGCTAGTCTGAACTATAAACAATCTACAGCATTTGCAAATGGCCCTGAATAATTAAAATTGTTATAATGTTCATATTGTACTAAAATATTACTGTAATTATATTTGTAATATACATCTTAATGAATGAGCTCATGACTTGATCAAGGAAGGAGGATATTTACTGGCTCTTTCTGAATTCGAAATTTTGAGAAAAAGATAAATGCTAGCATTTTCAAGACTAAAATAAACATGGTTTTCATACTCTTATTGCATGCTGGATTTGATCGTGGTAGTTTTGGGTGGCTACTAATGTGCTTTATGCTTTTGGGTTTGCTGCTCTTTTTATAGGATTGTAGAAGGTCTTGAGTAATGTAGGCCAAGTACATGGATTAGTAACCATGGATTGTATAGCTCTTTATGACTGGCTTCATGAAACAATTTCTCAAACAATGTGAAACATTAAACTCTAAAAAAAGTCAGCTTTTCCCTAGTACTACTTATAAAAAAAAAAAAAAAAAAAAACTTGCTTGAGATATATAAGAATACAGCTTTCCTGTCTATACTTTTTAAAAGATTTCTATAATAATGGCACCTAAAAATTTTTTTACCGGTAAATTAGTTTTGCCTTTCAGCTTAACCTAGAAATATAGAAAATATACATGTTATTCTTAGGAAAATATATACTTCCCCATCCAAGGGCAATTCACATGAAGGAGATGAACATATACCATTGACAATTTATTTTTCAACACACTGACATCTAAAATATCTAATTTTAGGGGATATTAACAAAACAAAAAAAATGAGAGTTTTACAAACAATAAATTGAACCTAATACATTCATCTCCTATTTTTAACAAACAATTCATTTCTTAGTGAACTTATCTAAGTTCCAAGATGCATGCAATAGAATCAAATGCTTATATATAAATTATATATATATAAATTTTTAAATAAAACTTATACATACCCTATTTTTTACTATTAAATGAATCATGAAAATAAAACAAACAAAAACAAAAGACAAACACCAATTGTTCTGAGGAGACTGCCAAGAAAATATGTTTACTTTCAAAACATACAAATAAAAGTGTACACTATATATACTATAATAATACATTACTCAGATTAAGTTCTTAGTCCTTTGCCTATGTTACTAAGCCACTGGATGCTTTTCTATATAAAATATTAGATTGAGTAAAGTTCTAAAGCTTTGTGAATTCAGGAAAGAAATAAAATTATTGTCTGTAGAACAAAATTATTCAAAATTCACAATTCTGACCTCATTTAATATGTGAAGTACTATAATGCTTTAATATTTCATCAACCCTAAAAATAAAATTTATATGATACACAGCTATTTCACGAGATCATAGAAATGAACATGAATGGTTGATTATGCATTAAAAAATCATTTAGTAATTATATGCCATCCCATTTTGTCATTAAAATATTCTATTTCTTACCATTAAGGGAAAAGTAGACCCTAAAGTATGCAGAGATTCAGAGAAATTTTTTCTTATAAATATAATTTAGATTTTAGTTATATATTAATAAATATTTGTGTCACTAAGCTGAAGCCCCAAAACAGTAATGTACAGAATTTATTATGGGTTTTGAAAGTCTAATAATGCATATATATTAATAATTTGAGTCATAAAAGTAGCTATAATTACAGTCTACAAGAAAAAGTATTCCCTGTACTTAAAAAAATAAGTCCTCTATTACCAAATATACTGCATTGTATTACATTACCTTAACAATATAACTCTACTTTAAACCAGAAAAATGAAACCTTGAAAATATATCAACAATTAAGTCAAAACTACAAGCATTAAAAGAATAAGACCAGTAAATTACTGTTACAGTTAAGTGACTTTCAAATTTTAACTCTATTTCCATTAATGTGATTATTTTACTCATTTTAGTAAGAAGGAGATTTATTCTGGAAAAAGAATGACACTAACATCTGTTAGGCAAATAGGCAAGCAGCTAAATAGACTAAGGATCCAAAATGAATATGAATCCCTTATTTTTCTAGCACTACCATGTGCTAAGACCAAACTACCCATAAGTTTTCGTGCATCAGTTTTCTACCATTGAAGAAACAATCTTACCAACATAAGTCTCCAACTATCATGCTCAGGACTATTTCTTAAGGGTGTGATGGGACATGACAAATAAGCACACTCTTTCTCTCCCCTACTCACCTTTCTAAGGGCAATCAATCAAAAAAACAAAAATAACACAAAAGCCCAACAAAAGCAACAATAAAATTCCTTTCTTTCTATTGCAGGATTTAATAGAAATGTAAATAGGTATATTTTATATAAATAGGTATATATACCTATTTATATATTTTAGGTATATTTGGTATATATTTTAGGTATATTTTATATACCTATTTATATAAAAAATAGGTATATTTTATATACCTAGATAAATTAGTTGTCAGTAAATGAACTTCTCCAAAGCCATGAAGTCTGTCTGAAACACTAGCAGGGGTTATATTTTCAGGCTGAAGAACTTTTCAGGACCTATTGTGTACTTAGGCCTTAGCACATCTTTTTTATTCATTTGTAAGGATTACTATTATAGTTTTTGATCTTAGTTTCCACTATTCTTTCATCAAACTTCACTACTCCCCATTCCCATAAATAAGGACATTAAGTAACATACACTGCACTTTCCCACATTTGTTCTCTTCTGCTGTCACTAGGGCTGCATCTTGAAGCCCTCATGAGATACATGCCATTCCCCATCCCAATTCTATTCCTATTTGAGATTTAGAAATCCTATCTCAAAGATGAGTTCCTCCAAAAAGCCTTTAATGATCTCCTTTAACTGGTTGCCTCCTAGATTTGAACTTCCAGGATGTTTGTTATAGACAGTTAAGAAATTAACCTTATTCTGCCTTGAATAGATTTTTTTCCTTCCCAGATTGGTGAACAGTGATCAAACTTTCTAAAATCAAGGTGATTTTCCAAAGTTGAACAATCACATGTTTTATTTATTTGTCTTTTAAATGATTTTTAATGAAAACAATGCCAGTATTTGTCATAGCAGGGAAAAAAAGTTTCTATTCCATTTTGAGTAGCTGAGCATCTCCTGAGCAAGTACTATCAATTCTAGGGCTCTTATCCAGCTAACTAAACAGGATAACATCCTCTGGATGGTTTTGTCTCAATTATCAAGGTAATTGCCACCGTCTTTTTCTTCACTGGAGTAATAGAGACCTGGTCGAAATATAGTTATTATTAAAGTTAAGTGATTAATAATTTAAGTTCCTTCTCTATCTACTTCATTTGCTTATCAGCATTTTAATGTGTATTCTCAATTTCCAAGTATGAAAAGATTATCCAAATTTGAAACAACAGAAAGATGTGTTTTCTTTCAGAAAAGGCCTTGCTTAGATGCCCTCAGGAACCTCAAGGGTAATTATAAAACTGTAACATGGAAAGCTTGCTGAGCACATGGCTTTCCCTTTATAGATAATGCCAATTTAAATGTTCTTTTCCTACTTTATTATGTTTCTTCTTTTTCATAATAGGAAGAGTTTTCCCCTCCATTCCACCCTCCTCATCTTCTTTCTATAGTTATTAGCAGGAAGTCACAAATTTCATTTCAAAAATATGTTTTAAATGGTAACTCATGAGAAAGTAGGTAATTCTGCACTTACAGGATCGTACTGCAGCATAATCAACCCATGAAATTTCATTGATGGATTACACAGTTGGATACATGTCATACACCGTACATACCAACTTTACTGCTGCACAAAAATAACATCACATTCTAGGTTGTGAAATATGTTCACTTTTAAGGAAACTTTCATCACATAAAAAAAGATCCCATTTTAGAATTGTTGGTTTTGGCTAGATAACAAATGTGAGAGAGTTTACAAAATATTTTAGAATTTTTCAACTTGTTTAGCATGCATAAGTGTAAGGATCATTTATTTTAAATCATTGCCTCAACTAAGATCTTGGTAGTGAAGGTCAATAGACATTTTCATAAGAATTATTTGTGGCTCTAATACTATTTTTTTGTAAGGGATAGAAAGAAATCATAAAAAATTTTTCTTCATATATATCAACAGAAAAAAATACATTTTTAACAACTTCATTAAAATTTGGCAATACAAGTATTTCTTTTTGAATCAAAACACAATAAAAATAGCACAAGACTCAACTAATATTTAATAATTAATAAATCTGGTAATCCTTCATTATGTCTTTCTGCATAGAAGCACTATGCAGCTCAATGTTTTAAACAGTATTGGCAGTTGAAGATCTGTGATACCTATAAAAGAATTAACCAGTCCATCTTACAGAAACCATTCCTTTAAATTTGTACTTCACAGTCTGTGAGGGTTGGCTTTTCCAATCATTCACAATCTTATTTTCCTTTCTTTTTTTCCATGACATGGCATGGAAAGCTAAAACACCTTCCTGGACTGTTTTGACAGTAATAGTAATCATGTGACTATTAAATAAAATGTACAAGAGGCCACTGGTTTGGATTGAGATCCTATACTAGGCCAAACTGGCCAAACCAAAATGGATCATTCATGTAGAAGTTCCATAACACCAAGCTGAAATAAGTTGTTTATCTGACCTTCAGAAAGATTAGGACAGTGAGAGATAATGCCCAAATCCCCAAACAAGCCAGTTTTAGCTGGCCTGATAAGAAAATTTCCTCTGCTTTAACCTTCACAAAGAAAATAAATTTAAAACAACCAATCTGCACTTTGTTCTCTGTTTCTGCTTTCCTCACCCTTTTCTGTCTATAAAACCAAACTCCTCTGCTCAGCTCATTGGAATACTCATTCTATTTTATAGAATGAGATGTTCTTATAGAATGAGATGTTGCCTGATTCTGGAATCATAAAGAAAAGCTAATCAATATCATTAAACTAAATTTGTTAAAATTTTATCTCTTGATATGATAGTTTTGCTCAATGAGATATAGGCTAAAATTCTTGGGAAGGATATATTTTTTTCTATATATACAGTGAGGGAGGACAAAGCTCTTTGCACTTTTATTTTTACCCTTTGTCTTTATTATTTATTTTTGTGCCAGTCATGAAGCCTGAAAATATAGCAACACATCTAGTAACCATAAGAACAAAAGCAAGACACCCATGGGGCTCAGGACATACCACCCCAAAATATAACATAATGTTAAATAGATAGCAAGGGTTTTGGGGTCTCACAGGGACAAAAGTGGGTGCTATTGCCTTGGGGCAATTGCCCCACCTGGGAAGAAGGACGAGGACCTCCATCTTGGTCCTATCCCATCCCACCCTAACCCTGTCTGGAGCAACTGCCATACCTGGGTTAGGAGGGAATACCCTACAAATCTGCCAAACAGACTTGGCATGCCAGCTGCAAAAGAATGCAGCAAACTGTGGAGCAGCGAATCCTGCTCCACAGGCCAAGGAGCATAGGTACCATAGAATCCAGAAATTGACCTAGAACAACCCTCATACATGGTAATGCAACTCTCAACTGTCCAAAGTGGTTCCACGGTGACGTTTGAGCCACTAGGAGGTCGCGATCCAGTACTATAAAACAAGTCACAGACCATAACCAAACTCTCTTTTCCTGCTGGGGCAAAGTGTCCGGTTGTCATAAGTGGAGTATGCATCTTGCTCTGTAAACCTGCATCTTGCTGTTGTCCTATAATCCTATTGTAAACCTATCTTGCTCCCCCTCAATAAATTTCACCTCATACGTGCCTTACTTTGATGCATCTGGTCATTCTTCGACTATGGGTACACCAAGAACTGACATTTTCACACTAAAATTTGACCATAGGAGACCAGAATATTCCACCCCAGAATGTACTTCTTTAGTATATTAATTATTTTGAACTATATTCCTTGTCTCATGGTCCTTTTCTTTACTTTCAAGCCAGCAGCACTGCATATTCAAACTTCTCTTTGACCCTGACCTCGCTTCTGTTATTACATATCTTGGACTTTCCTGCCTCCTTCTTTCTCTTATGTGGATCCTTGTGATTATATTGGGCACATCCAGATAATCCAGTATAAATCTCCTTATTTCAATATCCTCAACTTAATTACATCTGCAAAATCCCTTTTCCTATGTAAGATAACATGTATAGATTCTGCAGTTTAGAACATGGACATTTGTGGGGGAACACAATTCTGTCAAACATAATATTCATTTTTACTTTCAGCAAAAATACAAAATTAAATGCTAGTAATTTAAACACTGCCATGAAAATAACCTGATGTTCTTAGCTATAAAATATCAGCGTTATACTGGGTTTGTAAGGAAATGTGTGTTTAAAAAATCTATAAAACATTCTAAGAGGAAGAAGTGACTTTTGCATGTTTAAAAGTGACTTTGCATAGCACAAATACAATTTGGCATAATTGGGATTCATTTATGATTTTAATTTAGGAAAAGCATAGAGGTTGCCAGGCTATTATAAATGGTTACTTTAACATGTATTGAAACATAACAAAAAGCACTCCTTTTCTAGTTGGTATAAGGTCTATATAGTGAATAGATTTAAATTTGCTCTTATTTATTCCCTAGCACAATACTAAACGGTTATCTAATATGATGATCCTCCAGGAAGATAAGAGTACTGTATGGATACACAAATATATTTCATGGTTCATTCTTTTGTGAATATAGTATTCACAAAGGAGAGAAGCCACTAAGAATCTGTAGAATGACAAAAGAAAAGAACTGATGGTGGCAACAAGAGCAAGAGGAATTAAAATGAGGGATCTAATAAATTCAAAGATATCAGGGAGATCTGGAGGCTGATCCAGAGAAACAATAAATGTTTGTTTTGGGATTTTTGGTTTTGGTTTTTGAGAGAGAAAGAAGAGACAGAATAAACATTCAGGGTATTAATATCAACTTCTTCATTCCACAGAGAGAAGACTTCAAGGAATAAAAATACTAAGATTTAGTAAAAGTCCTCATTAAAAAAATCAGAGTTCCTGGAAGACACAGAGATATTTCAAAAAGAGTATTTGGGTAGCTGTTTGCTACCATAAAAAGACTAATAAAAAGTAATTCTAAAGCAACATAGCACCCAATGTAAATGCAAAGTAATAACAGCAATGTTTTAGATTGTTGAGTCCAATATTAAATATATTAATTAAAAATTTAAGAATACTTTTCTAATTTAGACATAAAACTAAGAATTTCCACTAAAGTGTAATTATCACTTATTTAGTTAATAAAAATTTAGCTACTATATTCCTGAATGTGCCCCTAAAGTGGAAAAAAATGTAAGGTGTAATTATAACAACTGATGGCCTCAAAACTCTTTTTATTTTCTCAGACATAAAATGGGGGAGAGAATACTGAAAATTCCTTAAGTCTTTTAGTTCAAACTTGTTCTAAGAGATAAAATAAGTATTACCAATTCATTGTGTCCACTCAAGCTTTTAGAGACTGTTGGTCTCAGATATGTAACAGATAATGCTATCATCTGGTAACCCAATTTTCACTGAATTTGTTCCAAATAAAGAAATCCACTTACCAACATATATAAACATGTTTATTTTCAAAGCATGTAGTAAAAATGGCTGTAGGTTCAGCTCTTCTTTTTTTTAAACAACAGAACAAACAATGGAATCTATCAAAATGTCACCAACTTATCCATTCTTATTCGGCTTCAAGTAAGAAATCATAACCTTTTGATATTAAAATAAAGTGCAAATTGGTAAATACATGGCTCCCATGGTTTGAGGTTGTTATTCAATAAACTCCAAATTGGGCAGTATTTTTCCAATGAATGTGTAAAATAATGACACGCCAAACTAGTATATTTTATGATATATAGAGATTAACATTTTAGAGCATAAATCTCCCATTGAGATGATTTTCATTTTGTAATCACTTAACAATTATGAGAAAAAGGAAAATGATTGCAGTATACAATAAAACCTTGGGATGGAGGTTAAGCAGGACACCCAACCAGAGAGACCATATTTTAGCATGGGTTCTAGAGAAACATGAATGACAGCTAAAGTTCACAACGAGTTTTAGGTTGAAAAGCAATGATTTGAGTAGTTCATGGAGTTCTCTAAGATTTATCCCATTCAAAAAGAATAGTTATGAAACAAGCTGGCTGTGTAAGATTGTGGTTTAACATTTTTTTCACATTGGATTATAAAACAGGAACAGAATTCTCTGTGGTTTACATGAATTTTTTTTAATAACTTTCAATTTATAAATGGGAAAACAAACATGGACACAGTAGTGGAAGAGCATGACACCAGAAACAGATATTTCTGGGTTCCAATCCTGGTCCAACATTCAGACAGGCAGCAAGTTATTTAATAACTCTAAACTTTGTTTCTGGGTGTTGATAAAATTTCTTTGTAATTATTAATATTTTTCTTAAGTTCCCACTAAAATGCCTATCAAAGCAGAGAAAAAGAAACTCCCTAAAATATTCTATTGTAAATCTAACAACAACATATAACCATAGACCAGGAAAATGGGGCAGGGTTCAAATGTCTTTTGCAACTTGAAATAGTATCCAGTAAAAGAATCTAGGACCAAAAGAGTCTAGGAAGATATTTCAATCTCTAACCATCTGCCCTCTACGTCAGACACAAGAATATAAACAGACCATAAAAGCTATCAGTCCTCTTTCCTCTCAAAGGGTACTATTTCTAGAGGCAAAGAGAATATGATGTTTTTTATTATTATTATTATTTGAATACTACTCTTTCCTACATTAGTTCAGATTTTGTAACTAATTTGAGGCTCAGAAAATGACATCCCAAAGTATGGTGCCTGAGACTGGGAAGGCCTCTGAAGTGAGGGTTCTCTGACCTTCTCCTGCACCCTCTTCTCCCTCAAAATGTGTCATAGAAACCAGAATTCTTCTGGCATGAGGAGAATCATAGAAATTAGAACTCCTTTTCTCTGAAGCCAGCCATGAAACCTAGAAAGGTCACTCTGACCTACCTATTCTGAAAGTGGGTCATGAGATCCTCATTTCAGACCAGTTCTGCCCCATACCTTGTTGCTTCACAACTATACACTTTTTCCATCAGACAGCATAAACACAGTGTTCTCTAGGTCTTCAGGTCTTCATTTATGAAGGCTCTTGTGTCATGGAAAAACCTTTGTTAAATAAATTTGTGATGTTTTTCTGTTGCTAACCTGTCTTTTGTTATAGGAGTTTCAGCTGTGACTCTTGTGGTAGGAGAGGAAAAGGTATTGCCTTTTCTACCCAACATAACTAATGGTTCTGAATTACTATGAAGAGAAAGAGGAAATTAATGTGATAGGTTCATCCTGGGAGATGTATATAGAAGGACATTTAGACTGTGAGACAGGAAAAATATCTATAGTTTTTCATGTGGTCTATTGGTTCAAATTTCTGAGAAACAAGCCATGTAGGTAGAAGATCCCGTATCAGTGCAGCCAAGGCATATTAAATGACATCTGAAAAGCTAGGTCTGGGAGCTGTATACACACACATGCCTCTGCTCTCTATTTGTAGGTATGAAATGGGGTTATACCAGGACACAGGAAACTAGAGAATTTGATTAAAACAATTCACATACTCTGTATGTTAGAAAACAGTCTGGTGGATCTCATCTCTCTCATTAGAAAATGAATAAGGAAAACAAGAGCACCAATAAACTAAGACCTCTGAGAAATACTATAATACAAAGGAAATGGAATATTTGAGGTGAGGAAGGACAAACTGAGGGCCAGAGTAGGGAGAATATTAATATATTATAGGGATTATAGTAATACTTAGGATACAAGAATGTGCTAATGATGTGGTTTTCAGTGACAAGAAAGAGAAAACATCAATATGAAAAAGAAAAGGCAGCATAATAATAGATTGAAATTCAGTAAGAACCTTGATAAAAAAGACTATATGAAACATATATATAACTTTCATAACACAATTAAAATTTGCATTGTAGATACTGTAGGAGCAGAAAGGTGTAATACTTTTCCTTACCCATCACAAGGGTCGCACTGACTCTCCTATAAAAAAAGGCAAGTAAACTAGAGAAAAGCATGACAAATATATTTAATCCAAGTTTTATGTGACATGGGAGCCATCCAAAATGAAGAATCAAAGACGCAGGAAAACTATCTATTTTTATGCTTAGGTTTGATGAAGAATGGACAGTCATGGAGAGATGCTATTTGGATAAAAGGATATGATCTAATGACATCAGACTGAGGGGGAAACCCAGCAAGGCCTGTCTAGATTCTTCTTGGCCTCTCTGTGTAGCATCTCCTTCTCCTGAACCTCTCTGGAATGAGGCTTTTTCAATGAAGAAGGCAGAAGGAAGAGAATGACATATCAGGATTTTATGGCTTGCTTTAAGGGAGAGGGCTTCTACTTGCTATGACCCATGTTGAGGAAGAGGAATTCTGGTTTTTGTGACTTCCGGAGGGAGAAAGAGAGGCAAGAGATGGGGATGGAAGAAGGTCAGAAAGGCTGTGCTTTTGAGGCCATCTGATATTGTTCAGTTCAAAGGTGCAGCATGCCAAGGTGGCACACTTTGGGGTCATGTTCTGAGCTCCACCAATAGTTCAGAGCACAATTTAAACTTCAGAGGCAGTAAAGTCCAGTGGTCAATAGCACAGGGTTTATAGCAAGATTGCTTTCCTCTTACTAGTTATGTGATAGTGGGCTAATTACAAAACCTGTTTATTTCTCTATTTTTTCATCTATAAAATGGGGGGATAATAATAATATCTTTAACATACAAATAAGTTATAACTTCCTTAAAAGGAACTTGAATAATTCAAGTGAAATGAAAATCAAAGATACAAATGAATAAATTTTCTTGAGCTGAAAATAAACAAATGAACAAACAAATGTAAAATAAAACAAAAACCTGGCTGGGCATGGTGGCTAACATCTGTAATCCTAGCACTTTGGGAGGTCAAGGTAGGAAGATTTCTTGAGGCCAGGAGTTTGAGGTTGCAGTGAGCTATGGTGACACAACTGCACTCTAGCCCCAGCAACAAAGCAAGACCCTATCTCAAAAAAGTAATTAATTAATTAATTAAATTAAATAAATGAAACAAAAACAATCACAACAAAGACAACTATAAACTGTGAATGTTGGTTAACAGGACTTATCTAATTCATCATGAATGTAAGAAAGGAATACTCTGAAAATATATTTTAAAGAAAACAAAAATAAATTAATATAAAAATCTAAAAGCATTTTGGCAGATGAAAATATTAGCTGAAATCAAAGACAAAAAGTTATGCTTCACTTTTCAATAATAAATTAGAATAAAATAAAGTAACAACTAAAGAAATTTTAGAGGAAAGAATTGTGAATCAGACACTCTTTCTGCCAAATATTATTTACATGTATAGGTTATAACAAGATAGTCTAATCAACATCTCAGAAAATACAGCACTTATAATACATGACTTGAAAAACAAATACTTAAAAATATTTGGCAGTTAATAAAATATGAATCAAAAAAGAATTCAGGTTTGGGAAATTTGTGGTATAAAAGGATTGGCAAGGAGCCTTTGAAAGAAGTAAAATAAGTATCAGTGAGTATTGAATAAAATGAAATAGAGGATAAAGTAAAATAATTGGTGTAAATGTGGATCTGAAATAGAACAGAAAAATTAAATTAGAATTTTTAAGTGAAAATGTACATTTTATAAGAAATAATTTATTGGTAAAAGAGCAAGTTACCTATAATAATCTAAGTCTAATCCCTGTTTATAATGAAAAGATAAAATTTTTAAATTGTATTTTTTTATTTTGCTGAAATAATTAGGTTAAAGAATGGTTTACAAATATAAAGGTAATAACCCAGTAGAATCAGAAAGAGGCTATAAGCTTCTCAATTTACTGAAGAACAAAAGATAAGAAAACACTATATTATAAACCAGAAGTTAGAAAATAAATTTAATACTTTGCATGAATGCATCAAAACGGAAAATAATACGACAGAAGAATGAACTTACAGGATTTAAATGGCCTATAAAAAACAAAAATTCACAGACTGGGTAAAAGAAAATAGCACAGCAAAATTTTTTGTATTCTAATTAGAAGAAACACAATACAGGAAGGTTAAGGGGAAAAAAAGATGGGCAAATATTTATCAGAATTCAGAAGAATTTGTATTTGTTGTTTTGGCATCTCTATGCCCAAATCCTTCACCAACAGAAACTTAGTACACGTTTAACATTTAAGTGACAATAAACAAAGGCATTATACATATGAAAAGTGAACAAAATAAAGTAAGGTTTACAGCACTAATTTTACACAATTAGCAATTACATTAAAAAGATAAAATTGGTAACAGGTCATTTCATATTAAAAATGAAAGATATAATCAATAATGATGTTATTAAGTCATAAACCTGTATATTAATAGATCTGATAGAATAAGCTAAAAAATACATAGCAAATCTGAAACAATTTATTTAGGAGTCTTTATTATACTTCTGTCAGCTACATTAAATAAATACAAAACAAAACAATTTAAAAAATATAACATTCTCAGAAAGTCTCTTATACTTTATACTCAGCAAACCAAGATTATACTTTTTTTAGTGCTTCTAAAAAATGAAATGTGCACTTCTAAAGAATCCATTCTTAAAAATGTATTGTAGGGGTCTGCTTTAATAAAGGACCATGAGAATAAAATGGCAATGCTATTCAGTGTCTCTACACATTTTGGGGCTCTATTTTATATAGAAATTCACCACACTCATTTAAAAAAAAAACTTCGCTAAAATGTTAAGACAGTATTCTTTAAAAGTGTAAATATATAGAAGGATGACTACACACATTTATTCATTCATATATGCTAGCTTATGCATGCCTTTGTAGGACTGAAAGGAAAGCTTCCCTTCCATCCTCTCTGAAAGTTCACTGAAACGAATTGACAATAGACATATTTATAGAGAAAAACACATACAAAATTTATTTATGTATACGTGAATATAAGAGTCCTGCAAACATTTGACTCAAAAAAAGCCAGATATTTGAAACTTGTATAATCTCTTCATAGGAAAGAGGCACATGGGCAGGGGGGTAGGGGCTGCATGAAATTTTAGAGAGGTCATAAATGATTTTTAAAGGGGAAATGAATGCTTCCAAAGAACAATGGCTTGGGAAAAGGTCCTCTGTGCTCTGGGGAGGTGGTGGGAAGATGAGGGGTAGAACTTTACTGTGAACAAATGTTATCAAATGTTATCATATTATGAGATAAAGTCTTCCAGGTAATCTCTAGGAGTTGCCCTCAAAAGAATAAATGGAAGGTCTATCTGGGCATAGTGATGGCTTTAGTCTTCTCTTTTCCAGCAGCTAAGTTTCCCTGGTTATTAATAACATTCCTAGCAAAGGAGTCGTAGAGGTCCAAAGCTCATGACTTTGCTGCTGCTCAAAGCCTCAATCTTAGACAGACCTTTGCATTTGAGCCTCAGGGTTTGGATTTCTCAGAATTCCTTTCCTTCCTCTTCAAGTCAACTAAATTCTGCTTTGTATTTTTTGGTGGTGACAATGGCGCTTGTCAAGGCTGGGAGTGAGTTTGCTGCCCTTCTCCAGTGGCAGCAGACTTCTGCTTCTTATCGGAGCAGGAATCTGGAACCGGGCATGTTTCTTGCTCTTCTTGGCAATTTTTGCTTTTACCTGTACCCTAGTAGCAGCTGACTTTTGCCTAGCACCAGGAAACAGGAGTCTTTCCTGCCCCTCCTATAGCAGCAGATAGCTTTGGCTTCAGTGATGGGTGTGGGGAGCACCATTGAAGGGAGCTCCCCCAGATCTCCTGCCCCAGATCTTTCCTGTGAGCACATGGTGGAAGTCTGTGGAAACAATCTGGTGGGTAAGTACTGATCCACCTTGTGTCTGCTACTCCTAGAGAGTCTATTCTGCTACACTAGCCTGCACTTGACCTTTAAGAATTCATTACAATTTTTTTTCTTTGCTTCTTACCCATTTTTATGGTTTCCGTCTTCTCCCTTGCTCTGCTAAAGGTGAAATAATTTGTGGGCCCTGTCTCTCTTTGTGGGCATTTGTCACCCAGTTTCTTATGATCTCAGTTCTCGGAGGGGCTCAAAAATGTGAAGATGTTGTAGGTTATCTTATTTGTTCTCATTATTAGGGTTGGAGTGACATTCTTATGAGGCTGCCTATTTTCAAGATTAAGCAGAAATTCTTAGAGAAAATTTTAAGTCATGGAATGAAGTCAATTTTATAAGCTTCAATTATTTATTTATTTGCTTACCCAATTTCAGACTAGGAATTGTAAGCAGTTTCTCAATCTTATAAAAGTCCTATTTTTGTTTTGTAAAGACACAAATTTCATTACTTTCTTTCATGTTATTTGAAACTCAAAAAGTTAGTAACATAAGAAACAATGCATCAAAGTTAAGGGATAAAACATGCTTTGTTTTTAAATACTTATCCCAGTTTCCCAAAGAAATTATAAGACTTGCCTAGTTATATATAATTAAAGGGAAAATAATAAATATTTATTACATGAGTGAATGAACCAAAATTTCACTATTAGGTTAAACAGCATTAAAATCATTTGGATATCAAATGTTTCAAATGCCAGGAGACAAAAAAAACCTAGCTTGTTCTGGGGACAAAAATGCACTATTAAGTTTCAGTCTTCTTTCACCTGAACCTATGCACTGCCCTTTACCCTCTTCCCTCAAATAAACACACATCTGCTACCAGGTAATCATCTAATCACATTTCTCTCAAACTCAATTCTAGTTACTTTTTAAAAAGTTGTTTTTGTTTTAACAATCTACTAGGTTTCCTGTGCTTATTTTTGTCCATTAATCTAGAGCTGCCTCTTAGCCCCCAACTGCAGACGTAGTCCTGTATCAGGTCAGAGATAAATTTCCCCCTTAGCAAAGCTCTTGTTTCATTTGCACAGACTATTCAGTATAATATGGGCCTTACAATTTTACTCCTGAGTCCCAGTTCTACCAAATGGGCATCTTTCCAAGTTATTGCATACTTGTTCCAGTCTCTTGGTCCTTTTCTTCCCTGGTGCCTTGCCTGGATATAATGTCAAGGGTGGTAGTTTCTCTGGTTTTGTAACTCAGCTTTGTCCTGACAATTTTCTCAAAGACCAGAGTCCATTGATTGGGTTCCTGCAATGACTGCAAACTATCTGCCTAGCAGCCTGAATCTCTCCAGCTCTGTTCTCTGTCTCCCCTTTACTGTGATTCTGACTGTTATACCCACTTCTTACCTCTGGTTGAACCTTCCCTAAACGTGCAAATGATGATGTATTATCTCATTCCGTGCTCTCTGGAGCCTGGACTTCTCCCACTAGTGTGCAGCTGAGTCTACGCATGCTATCTGGCCACCTCTATGCAGTGTCTAAGACTGGGCCCTCTCTCTTGACTTTCCCTCTATTGCCTACCACATTAAAGCTATCTCTCGGCAATCTTGCTGTTAGTGTTTATTTTATGTTAGGAGAGTAAAGAAAAGGTATATGTTATCAGGGGAAAATACTTTCAGTTCTCAGCCACTGACCTGACTAAATGCTATAGCTGGAAGGCTGCATTTCCTTTACAGCAGTCGGGACATCTCTGCCCCTTGTTCTCACTCTAGCTGGCCTCTTTCACACTTTGTGTCTCATTCTCTTGCCCGCTGGCAGTTAAATGTGCAGGGGAATACAAGAAGGATGGTAAAAAATAGAGAAGAGAAACAAAAGAAGAGAGAAACACTCTGCCTGTTATCAATTGAGACGACTGGCTCTCCTCACTCTCCTGCAAGCCCACCAATCTCTTCCACATTATGTGTGAAATGCACACATGCATACACATGCATGGGCGTGTGGGATTTAAGAGTTTTATAAGAAAGAGTATAAACTGGAAGTGAAGAGAAAGGGAAGCAAATCCTCATCTTACCATGTTTTATCTGTCACAGCTAACGATTACTATGGTATATTTATTATGGAACCTAATTATTGGTCTTAGCAAATGTGTATCTTAATTATAGTCATTAGGAAATGAAAGAGATTTTGTATTTCTGAGAGCTAAATTAGTGACACAAGCCTTAATGTTCACACTGTTAAACCAAGAGAGAACTCTTTGTTTAAAAATAAGAAGTTTAAAAATTGAATATTAATGCATGTTTTAATTATTCTTAAAAGTATATACATTTACTATTGCTTCCTTTCTAAATATAATAAACATCATTATGAACAAGATTTCCAGAAGGCCCTGTCTTCATCACTACTGCTCCTGTGTTCTCCACATTGTACACAACCCGGGCCAAGAAGGAGGGCCAAACTGCTGCTCGACAATCCTCACAGTAGTCCTTGCTTCACTAGGGGCCCAGTCACTGTTCCAAATCAGAATTGTCTTTCTCCAAAACAAGACTCTTGCCACAACTTTAAAATATTGTCACCTTCTCATTTTTAACACAAAGCCAGATATTGCCTGGGACTCTCAGACAGTTATGAAACCAAACAACTTAGACCAATATCAGAATATTTGAGGCTAAATACAGTTAGTTATGCCCCCATTCTAATAATCCTGCACCACCAAACTGAAGGCCAGTATTTCTCTAAAACTCTCATTCTTTTGATGTGTTTTGTTCCTTGTTCTTCCTTCTATATTGGCTCCCTTCTCTCAAGCTCTTCTGATTCTCCCTTCATCTATTAGCAGAACATATTTTTCTTCTTTTGAAGTGAGACATGCCCTCACATCTGTACCATTTGGATATGGTGGGAGATGGGGTGACAACATTCTCTTGGATAACTATCATATCTTCTCTGAAGGCTTATGCCATAATGTCATATGGACTCTACTCTTTCCTTGTCACTACAATCAGATTTTCAATAAATTATTCAACTTTGCCAGCGATTGAGAGACTTCACATTCTTTCTTTCCACAAGAACTTCCATTATAATATTAGAAGGCCTTAGAATTCATGTAAATTAATTATCTAATTCCCCTCAACTCAGAAATCCTAGACTTCTCAATGCTCATGCTAGTCTCAGTCCCCTTTGGCAACAAAATCTTGATGTGATATTCTGGCTCTCATCTTAAATAGCTCTATCTAAAGCCACATAAATATCAGCACTCCACAGTCAGACAAAAGCTTTTGACTATCCTGGCCCCATGATGTCAGTCATAAAAGTGAGATCCATGAGACCTCTTAAATAGAGATATTGGCCTCCCACTGAATCCATTTCTCTTGACCTGTCAGGCACCTGATGACTTCTATCCTTTCCCCACTAAGTGTCAATGTCATGGTATATGATTTACCCTATGAATTAATCTCTCGTCAGCTTCCTTAATACCATGAATCTCATCCTTCTATCACATACACCTAGAAAAATCTCAAATAAAAATCAATTCTGTAGACACCCATCAGTCTCTTTTCTTCACCTTTTACCTCTCCTTCTCTGTATTCTCTATTACTTTAGCTGACATATATGTGTAAGATTTCTCAAACCTAAAAAATAAAAACGAAAGAAAAACAGCACCACTTGGGCCCTGTCATCTAAAGTTACCCATAATCTCTCCTATTTGCCCTATTTCAGCACCAGAAAAAATATATATTGTTCTCTCTTATTTCACACTGAAATATCCTCCTAGCTTTAGACTTGTCCATGGTCCATACAACAGCCAGAGTAATCATATATCATACTGCATTCCGTTTTTCTTAAAAGTCTTTACTGGGTTTTCTTTGGAAATTAAGCTCATCCTCATATCATCTGGTCTCTTCTCACATTTCTGGCCATCTCTTACTCACTGTACTCTAGCTACACTGTTCTTTTCTTGTTTTAGTTTCTGTCTTCGGGCCTTTGCATTTGTTGTTCAGGCTGCCTAAAATATTTTCCCACAAAATCTTTGTCAGGCTGACATGTTTTTAACATTCACAATCTCAACTCAGTTACTACATGTTTTTAACATTCACAATCTCAACTCAGTTACTACTGGCTCTTCAAGACCTCCTCAATTCACCTCAATCTAGAATAAGACCTGTTTAATTAACTCCATAATTCAATAACATATATATGCTCTTGAATTTATCTTGCATATTTATTTATTCATTTGTCTCTATATCCCCATCAGTACATTTCATGTGTGCAGGGGCTTTGTCTATCTTGTTTACTTGTAAGCAAGTACTCTCAACTATAGTTGGCACACAGTAGGTATTCATTTTAACACTGCTCATTCTTTTAGGGACAGCCTCACTCATTACTGGCCTCACTAATGGCCTCTTCAGTAAACTAATCCATAACTTTACAGCTGCAGATTCCACTATTTAGTGTCTTATGCTTCCCATGTTTCCTGATTCAAATTAAAAGTGAGTCTGTGCTTCAGCTTATTTTCATCTGGGAAGACTATTTGGCACCAAGATATATCATAGGCCACTAGCTAGCCTTATGGGGAGGTGACTCTTGAGCAGCTTTCTATTCCATCCCAGGTGGAACAATAAATATAAATATATATCACAGTCATATTCAAGGTGGCAGGTATTTCAATACAAAACAACCAGTCAGTATAAACCAAGAACCCTCACTTTAAACAAATTTATGAACTAACACATTTATGAGTTAATATTAATATATTGGCTCAAGTTTATCTTTAGCCTCAAGAAGTCTATTCTGTATATTAAGGCATACTGCACTTGTATAGCTATTACTGCCCTAAGCAGAAATCAATTTTCCAAAACCTTTATAAATACTCTACTTCTGGATGAGAGTGATGATAGTTTGGCCCCTCTCTTACACCATTACTTTTTCTTATGATAACAATGTAGGTTGTGTGGTTTTTACTTCAGCACATTTTTGATACTTTTACCAGAAATTGAAACATTATACAGAAAAACTAGCCTGTCTCCTTCAAGTCAGTGCCATAAAGAAAGGAAGCATACTAGAATAATAGAGACTTTGTTCACGAAGGCAGTTGGATATAGAAGTCTGGAGGACAATGGAGAGAAGTGGGCTGTGATAGTCTTCATCACAGAGGTAACATTTGGAGGCAACAGCACAAATGGCACCATGTAGGGAAATACTGAGGGAGAAAGCAAGTGGTCCTATTATCTCTAACATCTGCGGCTGGGTTAAAAGACCATCCAAATAGACTGAAATGAATGCAAAGAGGAACACAGATGAGTATGGTATCACAGAAGTCAAAAAAGATCCTGTTTTAAGAAAAAAAAAAGTTTTCTCATATGCTACTGAGAGTTTAACACCTAATTAGTCTGTTAATTGGCAAAGAAGGGGTTATCCATAACAAATGCCTCTAACCATACAAATTTACTATATACGAGCATTTCCTTTGTCATAAATAGGTTAAATCAGATGTTTAGGGTTGAAGTCAGTAGAATATAAGAAAGTAGAATTTTTAAAGGACTGAACAAAACATCACAACAAAAATGTGAATTGATATGAAAAATAGCGAATACATCCTTGATCTATTAAAAAACTTCTTAATTAACTATAGCATTTATTATTTATTAAAGAAACATGTGTATCCCTTTGGAATGACTTTTTAAAAAGGCCTAAGACCTAGCTGAATGAATTTTAGTTTTTTAAAACTTTTTAAAGCCAGTTGGGTAATTTTATATTAATGAACATGTGATTGTTTGTATCTTGGTATGCAATCCTTTCTTAAATCATATATGCTTAACTCAATAACTACATTATACCATTTTTCTTTGGTTTGTATTTAACATGCACATGATGCTTTTAAATTTACTCCTATTTATGAGTCCAATGACCACCTTTAGGAAGATGTAACAATTATTAGTTTAGAAAAGATTAAAATATTTACCTCATGCATTAAAACATGTCAGTGGGAATTTCTTGTAAGACTATTTTATAAAGAAAAATAATATTCTAAGAGAATATTTTTAAAAATTACAATGAATTCAATTCCCAAATCTCACTTTAGCTAATATTTTCTATCTTTACCATTACCAAATTTGTTACAAGAGCTATTAAAAATGTTCAAATTGTTTGTTTTAATTTAATATAATTATGTAAAAAATATTAAAACACTTTAACTGTAAGCTTTACCTAAGTAATGGCTACCTCTGCCATCTGGTGGCAGAATCAAAAGGTATTAATATATTGGTATCAAGGCCACAAGGAAGCCTCACTCACTGAGCAATTCTAAATTAATCTCCCAAATTGCAAGTATCATCTTTCACTTAGAAAACTTCAACATTTACAGCTGTTTTTGTTTTAATAGGAAAATGCTCTCTGTAGTTGTCTGGAACATTGATATCTGCATGCTGAGCACATTAATAATGCCCCATGCTAACAAAGGAAACATCAATTTTATATCAACAATCAAATTAGACATAAAACCTGATAATAATTCTCCATTTATTTTATATATACAGCAATTTCTATCATGTCTAACTTTTTTTTAAATTTACAATCACTACATCTCAAGAAAGCTTTTTAAAGGTATTGATGTTTTGTTACATAACCTGTTTTTTTTTTTCTTTATTTGGCAACGAACACTTCCAAATGAGAACCTGGTTTTTATAATTTGCTACACTGCCTAAAACCTGGCTTTTTACTGTGCCTTAGGCATTACAACTACCATTGTTATATGAAGATACCATAAAATCTAAAAAAATAATTTGAACTATGAGTAAGTTCATTTGCTTTATAGGCATTTTACTATAATTTTACATTTGCAGCCTTTTCTTCATTTAATAAATTTGAAAGGTTATATGTAATTATATATCAGAGAATCACAAAATGGAAAAATTGTAAGAGCTCTTAGACATCACAAAGTTCATTTCTCTGCCCAAAGGATAGAATAAATGTTTTTCACAATATCACTAACAAGTGGTTATCCAGCTCTGCTTATGTAGTTTCAATAATAGGAAAATCCAGCTACAGTTTTGACAATACTCATCCTCAGAGAATTATTCTAAAAACCTAATATACTTCCCTGCATCTCACCCATTTGGTTGATTCTCTGGAGCCCTACAGAAAAAATTCATACTCTTCAATATTTGAAGACAGTTGTAGTGCTCCAACTGCCTACACTTTCTTTAGGATAGACATACCTAGATTCTTCAATTATTCCTCACAGGCCACAATATCAACTTCTTCACTACTCTGATCTTTCTCTCTTTTTTCTTCCAGTTTGAAAATGCAGAGCCCAGAACTGGCCTCTCCTCTCCTGGTATCATTAGACAAGCAAATCAAACTGTTGATGTTCATCTGAAAGTCTTCTCTATGTGTATTCTTCCTTTGTCACATTAGGCAACTTGGATTAAAGAACAGAGCACCAGGCCAGGAAACAGAATTGTGAATTTGAGTTCTAACTCTATCCCTTATTTATGGGATATCCCTTATATCCTATAAATATGTTTGATAATCTCTTTGAATTCTAGACTCCTCAACAGTAACATTGGTATTGTAATATTTAATGAAAAGCAGGCCATTAGTCACATTGCAGCCAGCTAATATTTCCAATAAGCATTTCTCATTAAGTTATTTCCCAGCTTACAGTCTCTGAATGGCTTCCTATTGCTTTGAGGATAAGATAAAGCTTCTTAGTTTGGCTTAAAAGGCACTACATGAATTGGCCTTCCGTGTCATATCTGGCCTTATCACATGTTATATTTCCCAAAGCTTTCTCATTTCTGTCACATATTGGTCTTCTCTCCATTTCTTATTCTCAACATGCTTCACAGAGCTTTTATATCTGTGCTCCTTTTCTTAGGAATGTTCTTCAGTGCCCTCCTTCCTTAACTCCCTCTTACCTTCCTTAGTCAGAGATAAAACATAATTTCCTGAGAGAATCTTCTCCTTACTTAATATATGGTTTCACATCGTCATGTACATTCATTTGCTCTCCCAACTTCTGTTTTACTTGCACTTTTGTAAATACTTGATTATGTCTAAGTTTTTAGATTTTCAACTGTATTTAAGCAAAGACTACACCTGTTTTTGCACTCAATTTTTCCTTAGCACATATAATAGGTGATCAATAAATATTTACATATAATAAATTAATGTTCAGGGCTACCAAAGAGACCAAAAATTGAGAGGGAGACATTCTGTAAAGAAGAAAGGAATGGGATATGAGTCCAGTAGTTTTGCCCTCAAGGAACTTTTTGATTCTAAGATGTAGAAGATCAGAAAGGAAAATGTCAGGGAGAAAGCCACTGAAAAACAGAATTTTTAGTAGTCTTACAGTGCCAGAAGACAAAAATTGGAGGTAGGAACCTAGTGAGTATCTCAGACTCTCAGTTGTGACCCTTAGAATTATTTGTTTTTTTAATCTATTGAATATTTTTTAATATATTGAAGTTTCATTTCTTGAGGCTACCTGTAGTCTTTCAGAAGAGACTGAAACACAGTGGGAAGTCCAGCTTCTGATACAATGCAAAAGTAAAATCTATCTCTGCCCCATTTTTTTCTTTGCACCTTTCTTCTTAGCATCAACCATAAAATCTTTGTCATAAGATATTTTGTCTCACTTTCTCATTCTTCTCTCTTATTACTATCTCATGACATTTTAGCAGTTATCTTGAGTTATCAACTCTGAGGAGATGGGAGATCTACTCTGTCTCCTATAATTCATGTCCAATCTATTATCTTGCCATATTCCAAGGAAGCTTCTATCTGGTTGCTATAGTTGATCATTAAAAGTGATCTGTCCATTGTCCTATTTGTAGGATATATACTTTTTCTATAATTATCTAGCTTACTCAAATTTTCTATTATTTGTTTCTACTTAGATATTACACAGATATATCTAGTCTATAGACAGAGATAGGTTTAATACAGAAAACAAAATATTCCTATTTACAGCACCCTGAAATATAATTCATATGAGAAAAAAGACTACCAATTCATTTAATATAGCTGCCAGAATTTTTCATAATCTTGCATAGTAACTTCAGTTCCTGATGATGCTTAGACTTCTTTCTGTTTTGTATTTTTAATTCATTTTTTTCTGGAAGTAATAACAAGTGGTAAAAAGAAAGCATTCAGTTTAAAAGAGAGAGAAGCAAAGAGTCTGAATAATTCACCAAATAAAAAGTGTAAAAATTAAACTTTGGATAATCAGTTTATATATTTCATTCTTCTTAACACCTTTGCTTGTTTTATAAAATCATGAATATTCTTAATATTATTCTTCTTAGAGAATCACATATTGGTTCTTTTAGTAAAATATTAAAAGTATTCATTATTGCGTTTGTCTTCAAAATAAAGGTAGGTGCTTGTTTTAATTTTTCTCAAAAGAAACTGTTCTTTCTTACATTGTCCCTGGAAAAAGAATAATAGTTGTCTATCTCAGAAAATTACTGAGTTATACAATCAGATCATGATAAGAAACTGAACTTCAAGCTCATATATGTAAGAAGACAAGAATGATTTGAGCATTTTTTTTAATTGAAAATTTGATTTCTCAGAAATTCTGTAAATCAGATGAGGGCTGGTTATAGGCAAATGGGTAAGAAAGTAAATGAGTCTCTGATACCTTTACATCTTCCTTTTTGTCTGACGGATTTCTTCCTCTCCTGATCCCTGTCTTCTCATCACTGAAGAGCTAATCAGGAATATGCCAAGATCTAAAACATTCCTCCCTTATTATCTCTTATCAAGTACATTTCTTCAAAGCTATCTCAGATAGGTTAAAAGCAATTGTATAAGAAGGGGACTTGGTAAATATTTCAAGCTTCTCCTTACAACATAAGAAAAATTCAAACAAAAAATTGCCTTTTCTCATGCTCTTCTTTTCAGACATTATGTGTGTGTAGGTGACCTGAAAATGTTAGAGATAATTTGCAACAGATGATAGTATGTAAATGCCTGTATTTTACATGGAATTTATAACAATGTGACTTTGCATTTATAAGGTATTTCATTCTGATTTTATAAATTAACAGAGCAGACTCAATCTTGTCAAATAAACTAATTATCATTCATATTATATATTTGGTTCCCACAATAACTGTCAGGAACTCAATTATTCCAAAGCTTAGAAGACTTTCATCTCTTTTCATATTTATGCCTAAATTCAGTGGTTTGTAACCATAAGTAAATGAGTTTGAAATTGACAATTCACTGTTCTAAAGTTTCCATCTCAGATTCTCTGCTCATAACACCTTACTTTATCTTTCAACCTACATATACTCTTGGTATCTCATACCTGGGTGCTCATTCTCTCTACCCTGGAATTCATCCTCATTTCATCTGTTTTCTTGGCTTGTAAAAAATTTGTTTGGACAGTATATAAAGATTTGTGCCTCATTTTTTAGTTCTTAAAAGACTGTATATCTTGTGCTTTGCAAAACATAAATTTGACTGTGGATCTAATATGGCATCTGCCTGGACAATCTGTCAATCTCCTAAAATACAGTCTTATACTTTTTATCTTTTAGTAGATGATGAAAACAATGGGACTAAATGATAGAATTTAGTGACAGTTTTCAGATTTAGATTGCCAAGGAATGATTATCTTAAAGACAGCTGATTCCTAGAATCATAAATTAGGAACTATAAAAAGTCTACAACACATACACACACACACACACACACACACACAAACTAGCAAAGATTCTTCCTCACTCCTCTATTTCATAGTTCAGTATACAGTTTTTATTGTAGATTTGTGATATGGTTTGGATGTTTGTCCCCCTCCAAATCTCACGTTGAAATTTGATCCCCAGTGTTGGATGTGAGGCCTGGTAAGAGGTGTTTGGGTCATGGGGACAGATCCTTCATGAATGGCTTGTTGCCCTCCCTGCAATAACTGGTGAGTTCTCACTTTATTAGTTAACAGGAAAGCTGATTTTTTAAAGGAGCACCTCTCCCCTCTCTAGCTCCCTCTCTCACCAGGTGACATGCCTGCTCCCCCTTTGCCTTCAACCTGGAGGATTGGAAGCTCCCTGAAGCCCTCAGCAAAGCAGATGCGGGTGCCACGCTTCTTACACAGCCTGCAGCACTGTGAGCAAAATAAACCTCATTTCTTTATAAATTACCCAGCCTCAGGTATTTCCTTTATAGCAATGCAAAATGGATTAACACAACTTGACAATAACTATTTTCCATCTATGTCCAGACCAGACATGAAGACAAATATAAAGACTTCTAAATGTCGCTTCTTTTATTCCATACATATTCAATTTACCAGCTTGGAGCTCTGATTGTTTAATACCTTTGACCCATTAACATTTAGAAAGTTTTGCTCCCAAATCAGAGAATCTTAAGTGCCTAATGTCTTGTTATTCACAACATTGGCCTTTTTGTTTTTATGCCATAGGTCAGCAGTCCACAACCTTTTTGGCACAAGAGACCAGTTTCATTAAAGACAATTTTTCCACAGCCTGGGGAGGGGGATGGTTTCCAGATGATTCAAGTATATTGTTTATTGTGCACTTTTATTATCATTATGTAATATGTAATGAAATAATTATACAATTCACCATAATGCAGAATCAGTGGGAGCCCTGACCTGTTTTCCTGCAAGTAGATGGTCCCACCTGCGGGTGATGGGAGACAGTGACACCTGAAGTGTGTTGCTTATGTCCAGTCTACTTAGTAATCTCATTTTGGTTGCTGTCACTGCAGAAAACCCTGCTTCACAAAGATGGGATGTTGGAAATGGAAGCAGGCTTTTCGGTGCTTTTGTGACAATCTCAGGATATTCCATCTTAACTTTATGAACGTATGGAGATTTGAAGTTGCCTCAAACGTACTTTCACAGCCACTGTCATTTGTAATCTCAAGCAGTCGATCCTCTTCTAGGTTGGACAAAGTTGATTCACAAATGGGTCATTGATCCATTTTCTTTTCCAGTTCAGGGGTGTTTTGTGGTTGGGAACTAATGCTCAAACTCTTTTGAAAGCTGAGATACCTGATCATGCATCAGTTGGGAAAAAGAAGGTCCTTGGATCGGTCTCTTTCAAAATCTCTGCTAATGTTTGAAACATGTCAAAAATCCTAATATATACTTGTTGCCCCCATAATTTCAGTTTGTTTTTGAATGCAGCTATTTTGTCTGCAAACTTGAACACAGTTGTTGTTCTCTCCTGAAGTGACAGATTGAGTTTGTTGAGCAGGTTGAATATGTCACAAAGTAAGCAAGTTTTGCCATCCATTATGTGTCACTGAAATATGATGCCAGGGTTGACTGTTTTTCTAAAAGAAATCTCAGGACTTGCTCTTGTAACTCAAAAACTCTTGCCAGTGATCTAACTTTAGAAAGACATCTCACTTCTGTGTGTAAGAGAAGATGTTCATGCTCACAGAGCTGTACAAATAGATGTGAGTTAAGGGCATGTACTTTAATGTGGTTGATAATTTTAATCACATCCTGCAAAATGTTGTTTAGTTCAGGTGATATTTTTAGGCTAGCCAGCATTTCTGTATGGATGTGCCTACAGTGTGCAGACTCACATTCAGAAGTTACCTCCTTGACCCAAGTAGTGAAACCAGAAAGCTGTCCAGTCATGGCAGCCTCTCCATCTGTGCATATATCGACACAAAATGACCAATTCAGTTTCTTTGATATGTGATCATTTAAAGACTTGAATAGTTCTGCAGCTGTGGTGTTGGTTGGCAACAAAAGTGCACATAACATAACCTCATGCACATCCTCCTGAAAAATAGATTGCACAAAAACAAGCATTGTTGCCTTGTTGTCAACATTGGTAGACTCATCAACTTGGATTGTGTACCATGGTTACTCATTAATCCTCTCTAACAATTGTGCCTCAATATCCTCTGCTATTTCAACAATTGGTCTAGTTATGGTGCTAGCTAAAAGAGGAACACATACCACCTTTTGAACTGCGGCCTCTCTTAAAAGTTCACAACAAATGTGCTTAGTAGCAGGTAGGACCAACTCTTCACCAATAGTAAAGGGCTTCTTAGCTTTAGCAATGTGGTTAGCCACTAAGAATGATGCTCTCAGTGTGGACACATTTGATGAAGTCATGGCCTTTAATAATTGTTTCTGTTCTTCATGTTCATGTTTTTTCCTTTGAAAAACTCCAAAGTCTTATTTTTTAATACAGGGTTCTTCTTTCCCATATAGTGAAGCAGTTTTGGAGGTTTCATAGCTTTGTTGGATAGCTGGTGACCACATATTCTACAAAGCAGGCTTGGAGAATATGAAACATCTATTACAGAGAACCTATAATTTAAGTAGGGCTCTTTGTATTTTCTTTTAAATGCAGCTTTCATTGGCAGTTTTAGAGTCTTATGCTATCTCATGATTGGGTCTTTCCCTTTTTCAAAGAAGCTCTCCAGTGACATTATTTTTTTACTCATTTTGTGCTAGCTTGTGGGCTTACCAAAACTGTGACTGAGATAAGTGTGAGGTGCGGGAAAGAGGTACAGATGGAAGTAGTAAATAAAATAATAGGTGGGTCATGCACAGACTAAAATAAGTATTAGATTCTGACTTTAAGCCCGCCACCAGATATAGCTGTACAATTGAAGTAAGATGCTCATTTGCCACTATAAAACTTGTCACCAGATGTAGCTTAATTGTCACTTGCCATTCACTGATAGGGTTTTGATATGAGTCTATAAGCAATTGATTTATTATGGTCTGTGTGTAGTCAAATGTGTCTGCTAATGATAATCTGTATTTGCAGCCACTCCACAGCACTAGTATCACCACCTCAGCTCCACCTCAGATCATCAGGCATTAGATTCTTATAAGGAGTGTGCAACCTAGATCCCTTGCACGCACAGTTTACAGTAGAGTTTGCGCTCCTATGAGAATCTAATGTCACCACTGATATGACTGGAGGCAGAACTCAAGTAGTGATGTGAGTGATGGGGAGTGACTGTAAATATAGATGAAGCTTTGCTTGCTCACTGGCCACTCACCTCCTGCTGTGTGGCCTAGACCCTAACAGGCCAGGGACTGGTACCAGTCTGTGGGCCAGGGGTTGGGGACCACAGCCATAGGTGATAATGATGAGATATCAAAATTCCAAAAATATAGAGTCAGTGGGAGACTAGGATTAGAAATATGAATATGATGGTAAAATTCTTGAGTTCCACTGATTTCTGAATTGACTGATATCTCTTCTTCTGATGTAAAACATGTACTATTTGGTAGAAAGCATAGATAAATGCTGGCAAAGCCTACTCTACTGTGTTATGTGAAAGTGTAGTGACAGTTCAAGCAGAACTGAGATGTCATACTCAGATAAAGCACTACTGCAAATTTGGTCTGAGATTTAGAATCATCTGGATGGAATTTACCTGGTAGGTTGGTTTCATCCTAGGAAAATCATTTTTATTTAATTATAATTCTAGATAAAGTCAGATCTTATTTAAGAATATACTACAGTAGGATAAGATCAACATGAGGAAACATAGGAATAATAAATGGAAAGTACACAAGAAATATGGAAGAAACATGATTCAACAAAATAATGCAATAAAAGAACTGAGATATTAGGTGATCATAAAATGAATATAAAACAAGACGAAACACTGCTTTGGTTTCAAAAAGAAATTTTAAAAGGCCCCCAAAAGATGAAACTGTTTACAAGAAATGTAAATGTGTTCCTGAACAAAGGTGAACAATATTTATATGAACCAGAAATATGCAGTATCTTTTATGAATGTGATGATAGTGTTCTAAATAACAAAGATCCTTATCTTCTTCTCTAAAAGCTAATTTGTTAATTTAGTATGTTCGGTATTATTGTTTTATTTTTGTTGTTATATGTTTCCTACTGATACTGACTTTCATACTTCTGACCCCAGGGCCCATATATTTATTTCTATTTACTCTTGTACATAACAATTTGGCTGGATATTCTGAATTGTGGATTCTGGTAGGTCCTATAGTATAACAAGTTAGTTTCTATAACAGGTAACCATTGATGTTATATTTTCTATAAAAATATTATGGAAAATCACATAGAATATAAATTATAAAAACAGGATGTATATTACATTTTGTTATGATTGTATCCATATTAATTTATGCACAAATTTTAAAAATTTAAAATGGAATAAACTGTACCAGAATGTACACTTATTTTAACAAGCTGGTGGGCTCACAGTAGATATTTCCCTAAATTTTCTATAGTGTTATCACTAAGAAATTTGTTTGGGTTCTCTAATAGTCATATAAAATATTTGATGTAGGAAGGTGATAGGATACAAAATCAAAATATGGAAATAAATTGCATATCTATATACTAGCAATGAACAGACTGAAAATGAAATTAGGAAAATAATTCCATTCACAACAAATTCAAGAAGAATAAAATACTTAGGAATAAATTAAATAACTGTAAGACTGATGTAACTGTAAAACATCACTGAAAGAAATTAAAGAAGGCCTAAATAAGTAGAATAACATACCATGTTCATGGGTCAGAAGGCTTAATATTGTTAAGATGGCAATAATCTACAAATTGATATACAAATTCATTACAATCTCTATCCAAATCTCTGCTTTATTTGGCAGAAATTTACAATTTGATCCTAAACTTTATATGTAAATACAAAGATGCCAAGTGGTCAAAACAACCTTAAAAATAATAAATTTGGAGAAATTATATTTCCTTATTTCAAAACTTATTACAAAGCTACAGTAACTAATATAATGTTGGCATAAGGACAAACATATAAATCAATGGAAGATAACTGAGAGCCCAATAATAAAACCTTACATTTACAGGCAATTGATATTTGACAAAGGTGCCAGGAAAATTAAATGGGAAATGAATAGCCTTTTTAAGAAATAGTTCTGGGATAATTGGGCATTCATGTATAAAAATATAAATTTAGACCTTTACTTCATATCATACATGAAAAATAACTAAAGATGGTTCACAAATGTAAATGTAAGAATCAAGACTATAAAACAGAAAACTCAACCCTTAGGGAGTAAATCTTTACAATCTTGATTTCTTAGATTGTGCCAAAACTATGAGAGATTAATAAAATAACTAATAAACCCAAGTTTCATCAAAATTAAAAATTTTTACGCTTCAAAAGACAGCACAAAATAGGAGAAAGTATTTCCAAGTCATAAACCTGATAAGGGATTTATATCCAGAATCTATAAATAAGACTTATAATTTGATGTTAAAAGGGTAAAGAACTAAAAAAAAGTCAAAAATTGTTTTGAATAAACAGTCTTCCAAAGAAGATATATGAATGGGCAATAAGCACATGAGAAGGTACTCAAGAGTATCAGTCAGAGGAATGCAAATAATGACCACAATGACATACACATTTCAAATAAATTAGAATATATTCAAAAGAAAGACAATAATATTGATGAGGATGGAAGACATTGGAAAATTCATACATTGCTGGTAGGAATGAAAAATGTTATAGGAACTTTGGAGATAGTTTGCCAGTTTCTCAGAATGCTAAACAGAATTACCATATAAGCTAGCAATTCAACTTCTACATATTAACCTAGGAGAAATGGAAACAGATAGTCACAAAAAGACTTGTACCTAAGTGTTCCTAACAGCTTATTTACAATAAACCCAAATTGGGAAAAGCCCAATTACCTATCAACTAGTGAATGGATGAAAAAAATGTGGTATACAGTCATGCATTGCTTAATGGTGGAGATATATTTTGATAAACTTGTCCTTAGGCATTTTTGTCACTGTGAGAACGTCATAGGATGTGCTTACACAAACCTAGATGGTGTCGCCAACTAAAACCCAGGCTATGTGATATGCTCTATTGCTCCTAGGCTACAAATATGTAAAGCATATTACTGCAGTGAATATTGTAGATAATAATAACACAATGGTAAGTATTAATATTTGTGTATCAAAACATATCTAAACATAGAAAAGGTACAGTAAAAATATGGTATAAAAGATAAAAATGGTGTACCCGTATTGGGGACTTATCAATAATGGAGATTATAGAACTAGAAATTGCTCTGGGTGAGTCAATGAATGAGTGGTGAGTAAATGTGAAGGCCTAGGACATTACTGCACATTGCTGTGGACTTTATAAACACTGTACAGTACACTTAGGCTACATTAAATTTATAAAAACATTTTCTCTTCAATAATAAATTAACCTTAGCTTACTGTAACTTTTTTACTTTATAAACTATTTTTTTAAACTTTTTGACTCATTTGTAATAACCCTTAGCTGAAAACATAAACACATAGTACAGCTATACAAAAATATTTTCTTTCTTTATACCCTTATTCTGCACATTTTTTCTATGTAAAAATATTTATTTTTTACTTTTAAAATTTTTTGTTAAAAACTAATATGTAAACGCACACATTAGCCTAGGCCTACACAGGGTCAGGATCATCAGTATCACTATCTTCTACTTCCACATCACTTCTACATCTTGTCCTACTGGAGTGTCCTCAGGGGCAATAACACACATGGAGCTGTCATCTCCTATGATAGCAATGCTTTCTTCTATAATAACTCCTACTATAGGAGCTTCCTGAGGCTATTTTATAGTTAATGTTTTTACAAGTAGGAGTACATGCTAAAATAATGATAATATAGTAAACACATAAACCAGTAATGTTGTTTATTATCATCAAATATTATGTACTGTACACAATTGTATTGCTATACTTTTATACGACTGGTAGTGTAGGTTTGTTTATAATAGCATCACTACAAACATGTTATGCATTTTGCTACAATGTTATAATGGCTATGATGTCACTAGGTGATAGGAATTTTTCAATTCCATTATAATCTTATGGGATCATCATCCTAGCAGTCTGTCATTGACTGGAACATTGTTATGTGGCATATGACTATATATCCATAGAATGATATATCATTCAGTTATAAAAAGTAATGAAGTACTGCTATATGTTACTACATGAATGAACCTTGAAAATATTATGGTCAATGAGAGAACCCAGAAAAAACAAACATATATGTTCCTATTTGTATAATATGCCCAGAACAGATGAACATAAACAGAAAGTAGATGAGCTGTTTCCTAGGGATGGGGGTCAGAGTGAGGATTGATTGCTAATGGATGTGGGCATTTCTGGAAGATGATGGCAATATTCTAAGATTAGGTTGTGGTGACAGTTGTACAACACTATAAATTTACTAAAAATCCTTACATTGTAAAATTAAAATGGATAAATTTTATGGAAACCAGATTACCATAAATTCTAAATAAAGCTGTAAAAATATTTGAGAGTCCAAAGAGATATTTCTAATAAAAATCTTTAACCATATTTGGGAGGAAGTGAATAATGTATTAAATGTTTTCTTAACATATATCATATCCTGCAAATTGTTGTAATTATGTGACTTTTTCCTTAAAACACAGTATGTACTCTGGAATATCAACTGTTATGAATGTGAACAAGAATGAGTAAATAGAAAACTGTCCTCATGGTTTATTTTTAATAAAAGGATTGGGATGGTTTCTAAAGGCATAAATCAGACCTTTTCATGTGAGGGATATATTAATGCTAAATAGAAAAACCTTGAAAACATGAAGATTTAAAGTTAGCTTCTGATGTAAAGACATAAATGTGTACAAATGACTAGTGGTATTAGTATCAGTTTTACATATTGATCAATTACACCAGAATTTTCCATACTGAGTATTGTGTAAATAGGTTATATCTAACATTAATCTCTGGGTACAAATATATCATCAAAACAATTTCAGAAATAACCCATATGAGTCCTTAATCACTGCTAAACATAAAATCTCTTTAGTAGTAATATTTACAGAGTTTATCTCACAACTACCACATTGAAAAGAACCTTATCACAGTTTTAGAATGGACTCTCAATTATCTATAATGATACATTGAAATGGGGCTCACTAATAATCTTTTAAAATCTGTACAGGTTTTTATTCTCATTGGCTCCATTTTCTCCATAGCCTTTCACCATCACTTGCTGCATGCTCAGAAAATATAAATTAATTTTAATAGTGGTCAAATAAAGAGGAAATTAGTATTATAAAGCCAAATGTAAATAAATTTTATATAATCTGAAGTTTTACATTCATGTCATTTAGTAATTTTAGGAAAATCAGAGCATGAAATTTGTTTTAAGATGAACTGTGTTCCAATTCTAAGTCCTATCGACTGCAATCTCAGATGTTATTTGTCTTATCTAACTCTGTTTATTTATTAAATTCAGGGCATAATTTAATGTCTTTTTCATAAAGCTCTTGGTAGGATTTGAGGTAACGCTTTAAAAGTGCTAAATAAAATTTACCTATTTTACTTGTGAGATATCAGGTATATTTTCCAAAATACAGTTTATTCTTTGGCTACCAGTCCAACAACTTTATTGCTTCCATCTCAACAGCTGCCTTTGGAAATAAGTATATTGGGAAGAAAAGTTTAAAAGAGAATGATATAAGGCCGGGCACGGTGGCTTAACACTCTGGGAGGCCAAGGCGGGTGGATTATTTGAGCTCAGGAGTTCGAGACCAACCTGAGCAACAGAAAGACTCTATCTGTACTAAAAATAGAAAGAAATTAGCTGAACAACTAAAAATATATAGAAAAAATTAGCCAGGCATGGTGGCTCATGCCTATAGTCCCAGCTACTTGGGAGGATGAGGAAGAAGGATTGGTTGAGCCCAGGAGTTTGAAGTTGCTGTGAGCTAGGCTGATGCCACCGCACTCTAGCCTAGGCAACAGAGTGAGACTCTGTCCCCCCCCCCAAAAAAAAGAATGACATAATCAACATAAGGGAATGGACAAAGTCAAAGCAATATAGCAAAAAGACTAGGAAAGGAAACTGTCAGAAAAAGAATCTATTTTTAATAGCCCTTCCATTTTGCAGAACCTATTTTGTTTTAAAATACTGCTTATAAACATGGGCTACTAAGAACCATCAAGCAGAAACTCAAATCAAAAACGCAATACCCTTTACTATAGCCCCAAAGAAAATTAAATATCTAGGGGTATTCTTAACGAAAGATATAAAAGATTTATACAAGGAGAACTATGAAACACTAAAAAAAGAAATTGCAGAAGACTTAAACAGATGCAAAAATCTACCTTGTTCATGGATTGGTAGAATCAATATAGTTAAAATGTCAATATTACCTAAAGTGATCTACAGAATCAATGCAATCCCCATCAAAATACCATCAGCATTCTTTACAGATCTAGAAAAAATAATTCTTCACTTTATATGGAACCAGAAAAAACCTTGTATAGCCAAAACGATCTTAAATAAAAAGAACAAACTGGGAGGCATCAGTCTTCCTGACTTAAAGCTGTACTATAAAGCAATAATAGTTAAATCAGCCTGGTATTGGCACAAGAATAGAAGCATAGATATCTGGAATAGATCTGAGATACCAGAGATGAAACCATCAGTATACGGCAATCTAATCTTTGATAAAGCTGACAAAAATATAAATTGGGGAAAAGAATCTCTCTTCAATAAATGGTGCTGGCAAAACTGGTTAGCTACATGCAGAAGAGCAAATCAGGATCCCTACCTCTCACCTCTCACAAAAATTCACTCAAGATGGATAACAGACTTAAACCTAAGACATGAAACCTTAAGAATCCTAGAAGAAGATGTTGGGAAAACTCTATCAGACATTGGCCTAGGCAAAGAATTTATGAGGAAGACCCCCAAGGCAATCACCGCAGCATCAAAATAAACAAATAGGATCTGATCAAATTAAAAAGTGTCTGCACAGCCAAGGAAACCATCAGTAGAGCAAATAGACCACCCACAGACTGGGAGAAAATATTTGCTCTCTACACCTCTGATAAAGGCCTAATAACAAGAATCTATCTAGAACTTAAAAAAATTAACAAGAAAAAATCAAACAATCCCATCAAGAAATGGGCGACGGAAATGAAAAGAAACTTCTCCAAAGAAGACAGAATAATGGCATGCAAACATATAAAGAAATGCTCAACTTCTCTAATTATTAGAGAAATGCAAATCAAAACCACAATGAGATACCACCTAACCCCAGTAAGAATGGCCTATATCAAGAGAACCCAAAACAACAAATGCTGGCGAGGATGCGGAGAGACAGGAACACTCCTACACTGCTGGTGGGACTGAAAATTAGTGCAGCCTTTGTGGAAAAGAATTTGGAGATACCTCGAACAGCTAAAAATAGAAATACCATTTGACCCTGCAATAGCATTGTTAGGCATCTACCCAAAAGAGCATAAGACATTCTATTATAAAGACATCTGCACCCGAATGTTTATAGCAGCACAATTCACTATTGCACGGTCATGGAAACAACCCAAGTGCCCATCAATTCATGAGGGGATAACTAAAATGTGGTATATGCTCACAATGGAATATTACTCAATCCTAAGAAATGACAGTGAGCTAGCACCATTTATGCTATCCTGGATTAAGCTTAAGCCTGTTATCCAAAGTGAGGAGACACAAGACATGGAAAATGGGCTCCACATCTACTCACCATCAAATTGGTACTGACTGATTTAAACTTTGGTTTTCAAATGGTGTCAATGCTCACCAGAGATTCGGTGTGTGGGGGGGCACCCAACCTTAGGGATGGGATGAGCATTATGGAGGAGGAGGGCATACCTCTAACCCTTCTTAGGGAGAGGCAAAGATATACAATGTAACCAAAATGCTAAAAAAAAAAAATCAAAAACTTTTTAACAGGTGGTGGGCAGGCAGGTGTGGGGCAGAGGAAAGGGGTGTATGCTTCCATAACGTGTGTGATGCACACCACCAGGGGATTGGACATATCGGGGGGAGGGAGGAGGCACGGGCAATATTTGTAACCCTAACAATATTTGTACTTCCATAATATGATGAAATAAAAGAAAAAAAAATAAAAATAAACATGGGCTACTGTTATGATTTAAGCTACCATTTACATACTAAAATATATAATGTACATTTATGTTATGCCCAATACAATTTCACTTCTTGAATGAACTCATATGGAACAAATTGCAGGGAGGAAATATCACATAGACTTTTTTGTCACTGTAATTAAAATAATTTTCATTTCAAATTCAGCAAGTCTTTTTAGAATAAAAGAATTATTCACTGATATTGAGTGTTCTAAAAAGGAACAAAATGAACAGTTAAAATTTGAACCTTAATTCAAAACATCCTCAGCTTTAAACACATCTCATTGATGCAGGGAGCAATCTTTATTACATTTTGTAAAAGGTTGAAGTGTTTCTTAAATTTGTATTTGAATATAAGGGTTAAGAATTTGATGGGTCTGTAAATCACTTTGCATGGACATTTTAACAATGTTGATTCTACTGATCCATGAGCATTACATGTTTTTCCATTTATTTGTTTCATCTGCAATTTCTTTCCTCAATGTTTAATAGTTCTCCTTGTAGAGATCTTTAACCTCCTTGGTTAAGTATACTCCTCACTACCTTCTTTTCTTTTTAACTATTGAGAATGGTATTGGGTCTTTGATTTGACCCTCAGCTTGACTGTTAGTATATAGAAATGCTACTGATTTGTGTATGTCGATTTTGTAACCCGAGACTTTGATGAATTTATTTATCAATTCCAGGAGTCTCTTTGTGGAGTCTTTTGGATTTTCTAAATACAAGATCATATTGTCAGTGAAAAGTGATAGTCTGACCCTCTTTTCCAATTTTGGTAAATTTTATTCCTTTCTCTTGTCTGATTGCTCTGACTAGGACTTCTAGTTTTATGTTAAATAGAAATGGTGACAGTGGGCACCCTTGCCTTGTTCCAGTTCTTAGGCAGAATGCTCTAAACTTTTCTCCATTCAGTATAATGTTGGCTGTGGGCTTGTCATATATGGCTTTTATAATTTTGAAGTATGTTCCACTTATTGGAAGTTGGCTGAGAGTTTTTATCATGAAAAGGTGCTGGATTTTGTTGAAGGCTTTTTCTACATTTATTGAGATGTTCATATGAACTTGTTTCTGCTTCTGTTTATGTGGTGAATTATACTTATCGATTTAAGTACATTGAACCATACTTGAATCCCTGGGATGAAGCCCACTTGGCCCTGGTGGATTATTTATTTGATGTGCTGTTGAAGTTAGTCTGCTAGTGTTTTATTGAGGGTATTTGCAACTATAATCATAAGGGATACTGGTCTGTAGTTTTCTTTTCTTGTTGTTGTGTCCTTTCCTGGCTTTGTTATAAAGGTGATACTGGCTTCATAGAATAAGTTGGGAGGATTCTTTGCTTCTCAATGTTATGGAATAATTTCTGTAGTATGGGTACCAGCTTTCCTTTGTAGGTCTTGTAGACTTGTGATATGAATCCATCTGGTCTGGGCTTTTTTTGGGGGGGAGATATTTTATTACTGCTTCAATCTCACTGCTCATTATTGGTCTGTTCAGGAGTTCTATTTCTTTTTGATTTAGCCTTGGGAGGTTGTATGCTTCCAGGAATTTGTCCATTTCCTCTATATTTTCCATTCATGTGCATAGAGATTTTTGTAGTGTTCACAAATGATATTGTATGTATACCATGGAGTACTATTCAGCCATAAAAAGAAATGAATTAATGTCTTTTGTAGCAATTTGGATGTAACTGGAGACCATCATCCTAAGTGAAGTTTCTTAAGAATGGACAAACACACACCACATGTACTCTCTAATAATTTGGGACTAACAAATGGGCACACATGGGCATAGACAGATATAAAAGTCACTTGAAATCAAAAGGAGGGAGTGGGGAAGATAGGAGGGACAAAAACATACCTTATAGGTCCAATGAACACTATTTGGGTGATGGGATCACTAATAGCCCTGGCTCAAGCATTACAAAAGCTATCCATGTGAACAAAAACATTTGCATTCCCTTAATATTTTGAAATTAAAAACAAATTGATGGATGATGTTTATAAACAAAAGATCTTGTTAAATTCAGAGGTATAAGTTAATTTAAAAAGAATGTGAAATATTTGAGAAGCAATGCACATTCATAATATAATGGGAAAGGTCTAATTTATGCATGGCTCATTAATAAATTATATAGGTAAATAATAGATACATGGTGGTATTAAGAAGTTATACTTTATGACTTCTGGGATATCCAAACTGGATCATAGGGGAAAGGAACTAGCATTTTAAGGAGGAAACATGAATATTATCTTGTCTCTTTACTTCTGATTTGGGAAATAAAATCTTGCTTTATTTTTATTTTTTTTTATTTCCGCATATTATGGTGGTACAGATTTTAAGGTTTCAATAAATGCCCTTTACCCCCTCCCCCCACAAGTCTGAGTTTCCAGCATGACTATCCCCCAGATGGTGCACATCTCACTTATTATGTATGTATATGCCCCCCCTTCCCCCTCCCACCTGCCCAATACCCTATTACTGTAGTATCTATGTGTCCACTTAGGTGCTGCTCAGTTAATACCAGTTTGCTGGTGAGTATATGAGATGCTTGTTTTTCCATTCTTGGGATACTTCACTTAGTAGTATGGGTTCCAGCTCTAACCAGGAAAATATAAGATGTGCTATATCACTGTTGTTTCTTAGAACTGAATAGTACTCCATGGTATACATATACCACATTTTATTAATCCATTCTTGGATTGATGGGCACTTGGGCTGTTTCCACAGCCTTGCAATTATGAATTGTGCTGCTATAAACAGTTGAGTGCAGGTGTCTTTTTTGTAGAGTGTCATTGGATCTTTTGGGTAGATGCCCAGTAATGGGATTGCTGGATCAAATGGTAGATTCCCTTGTATCGCTTTAAGGTATTGCTTTCCATAGAGGTTGAACTAGTTAGCAGTCCCACCAGCAGTGTAGGAATGTTCCTCTCTCTCCGCATCCATGCCAGCATTTATTGTTTGGAGACTTTTTGATAAAGGCCATTCTCATTGAAGTTAAGTGATATCTCATTGTGGTTTTTATTTGCATTTCCCTGATGATTAGAGATGTTGAGCATTTTTTCATATGTTTGTTGGCTATTCTTCTGTCTTCTTTAGAAAAGTTTCTGTTCAAGTCCTTTGCCCACTTTTTAATAGGGCTATTTGATTTTTTCTTGCTGATTTTCGTGAGTTCTAAGTATATTCTAGTTATCAGCCCCTTATCAGATGCATAGAATGCAAAAATTTTCTCCCATTCTGTAGGTTGTCTGTTTACTTTCATGACTGTTTCTTTGGCTGTGCAGAAGCTTTTTAGTTTCATCATGTCCCATTTATTTATTTTCGTTGCTGCTGTGATTGCCTTTGGGGACTTCTTCATAAACTCTTTGCCTAGGCCGATGTCTAGGAGAGTGTTTCCAACATTTTCCTCTAGAATTCTAATAGTTTCATACCTTAGGGTTAAGTCTGTTATCCAGTGTGAGTTGATTTTTGTGAGAGGTGAAAGGTGTGGGTCCTGCTTTAGCCTTCTACAAGTGGCTATCCAGTTTTCCCAGAACCATTTATTGATAAGGGATTCTTTTCCCCAGCGTATGTTTTTGTCTGCTTTGTCAAAGATTAGATGGCTATATGAGGATGGTTTTATATCAGGATTCTCAGATCTGTTCCACTGGTCAATATTCCTATTTTTGTGCCAATACCAGATTGATTTAATTACTACAGCTTTGTAGTATAGTTTGCTATCTGGCATATTAATACCTCCCATTTTGTTTTTGTTGCTTAGAATTGCTTTTGATATTTGGAGTCTTCTTTGGTTCCATACAAAGCGTAAAACACTTAATAAAATAGGCATAGAAGGAACATACCTAAAAATGATACAAACCATATATGACAGACCCATAGCCAACATCATACTGAATGGAGAAAAACTGAAAGCATTCCCACTTAGAATTGGAACCAGACAAGGTTGCCCACTATCTCTACTTCTATTCAACATAGTGCTGGAAGTCCTGGCTACAGCAATCAGACAGGAAAGTGGAATTAAAGGTATCCAAATAGGGGCAGAAGAGATCAAACTTTCACTGTTTGCTGATGATATGATATTATATTTAGAAAACCTCAAGAAACTCCTGGAACTGATAAATAAATTTAGCAAAGTCTCAGGATACAAAATCAATACACGGAAATCAGAGACATTCATATACGCCAACAACAATCAAATTGAGGACCAAATCAAAGACTCAATTCCCTTCACTATAGCTACAAAGAAATTAAAGTACCTAGAAATACACTTAACCAAGGAGGTAAAAGACCTCTACAGGGAGAACTATGAAACACTGAGGAAGGAAATAGCAGAGGATTTAAACAGATGGAAATCTATACCATGCTCGTGGATCGGCAGACCCAACATCATTAAAATGTCTATACTATCCAAACTGATCTACAGATTCAATGCAATACCTACTAAAATCCCATCAGCATTATTCACAGATATAGAAAATCTTGCTTTATTTATTTAACATCTTTTAGAGAATTCCATTTGGAATATTGTTACCGGTTCTTATAGTAATCCTATGTGTAGGTAAACTATACATCTGACATAAATCTCGAAACTTAAAAACTTGAAGTTAGTTTTCTTAAAGTCTTTTTCAAATGATATTTAAGTTGTTACATACAAACAAATGGTGGTTATTTGAAACTAAATTTGAGACTAAATTATAGATATAGGAATAAGACTGGTAATTTTTCAGTTCTGAGTGACTGAAGGGTGAGGAGAAGAGTTAACATGTATAGATCTTTCAAAAATTTTTGACACTCAGTGGGAGGAAAGAGGTACGATGGTAGCTGAAGTATTTAGAATAAAGGTTTGCATGTTTTGTTGTTTTGTATCTTTTTGGTACTGTTTGTCTTGGTTTGCTAGGGACAACAAAAACAAGTTTTTAAATATTGACGGCAAAAATCTAAAGGAGACAAACTTAATAAAAATATTAGAGAAGGAAAAATTGCTCAAAGTTCTGAGAATGATAGAGAGGTAGGATTCAGACCTCCTGTGATTGAAGAAAGGACACCACCATTTCAGTAGGAAGAGAAGCACTGGCAAGATGCATGCCAGTTTTAGAAATGTGACACCTGAACAGTTAGGACTTCCTGAAAGATTAACATTTTCACTGAGAAGTAGGAAACAATGAAATTTGATGAACAATGCTATTGTAGGAGTGTCTTCAGAGAAGTAAGGAGAGAAGACCATGTTTAACCAAGTCATTTCAGACTGGGGAAACTGAACTGACTTGAAATATTGAGCTTATCAGGCAGTATGAGGAAGTTGGAAAGCTTGGGAATTTTTGTAGCACTTTGGGGCTGTAGAAATAAATATCTAGGTCTAATCTTTACAACAATACATTGAGAGATGAACAATTGTTGCTTCTTTATAGATGAGAAAACAAAAGTTCAGTGGGGTCAAATGGAATATACCATAGCCACTACTATGAATACAATTTGCTTCCACTTAGCAACAGCCTTGGGTTCCTTTGCATTTTTGTTTTATGTACTAAATACTGTGGGCCATCGTAAAGCAGTTCTTACTTCAATTCTGTTTTCTACCTGTAAAGTTTTGTTTTGTTTTATTTTTAATTGGTGACATTTTAAAACATTTCTGAGAATTTGCCTTGATGAACACTGGTTTGTTTTGAGGAAAAAAAAGATGTATTTGGTTTGGGACGTATCTTGCTCTGACAAAATTTGGCTTCCAATGTGTCATAAAATTCTCAGAGTCTTTAATATGTTAATGATGATTTGACTTTAATACAGGGTGATATAATGTGTACGATATTTTAAAAACATTTATTCATGAACAGTTTTTTCATTGAACATCTTTGTAGAACTTCCCACAGAACAGACTTTGGAAAATGTGACTTATAACATTTTTATACTCACTCCTAATCCTTTCCATTAAATGATAAGGACCTGTCTTACCATGCTTGACTTACATTTTAAAAGAATAGATTTTAGAAAATCCATATGGATATTATAAAAACATTTTTATTTAAAATATTTAACATATATTTAAGAATGAGGATGTTTTTCCTGTTTAGGATTAGAATGCACACACTTCTCCCATTCAATTTCCAGATTTATACAACTCAACCCATTACTGAGAGAACACTCGTCTAATCCCTTTTACATGGTTTAATGCTCTTATTTTGTGTATTCCTTAAGCTGTTGTCAAATAGTGTCCCCTAAAAATTGTGATTATCTAGTCAGGAGTTGAACCAATGTACCATTTTATTCTTCAAATCTACTTTCTTTGTATAAACAAATAGGAAATGCATTAAAGATCAGTGATATTATTTGCTTTCCACTTTTACCAAAAATGTCTCATGACTTAAAAATGAGGGGTATATAGAAAAGATTCAAGTTTTTTTAAAACTTTACTTTTTTTCAATGAAGAATTTTTTTTTCTATTATAAACTTAAAAGCAAACACTCAAAGGTTTGGAATTTGTAAAGAAGCCTTGATTATAAAGACTCCTATATTAATTTTGCTCTGAAGGAAACTTGGCAATCAAAATGAAGGCTTGTTTAATATTTTAACACTTATTACTATGTCCACACCACTGAAAACTTATTGCTAAATTAACCACAATTGGAGACCATTTCAAACTGCTTCTAAAAAAAAATCAGTGATAATTAAAGCACCAGGGATTTCTCAGTGAATACTTATGTGCTATTTTCATCTAAAATAGTATTTCTAATTTAGTTGAGTAGAGAGTAGATTAAAAATATTTAATATTCAGGCATCTGCTGGACAACAGCTTAAAATGAGACAATAAAGGTCAGAATAGGCAGAAGAAAGTTATTTCAGACATCATAATGTACATCTTCAACTGATGTGAAATAGGTAGAGATGAAACATGAGAAAAATTGTTTAACAGGTAAATTGTTTACTTGCTATGCCTTAGGCTACCTTTAGTCTTCTACCTTTGTGTATACATACACACACACACAAGTACATGCATGAGCACATATACACACATATATACACATATTGCTTGCTATGAATATTTTATACAGCTGATAATTTTTTACCAACAATATAAAGCAGAATTATACAAATATTAAAGTTAAACCAAAAATATATTTTCAGTTATAACAGCCTGAGCTGTGGAGAAAATTTAAGCTGGTGAGAATAGTGCTTTAGAAATGGCATGTTCAGAGAATAGAAAACGAGTCGTGAGAATTGAACCCAAGATAAACCTGTTGATAGTTGAGAGTTGGGGGTGAAGATTTAAAAGTATATAGAAGGGAATTATAAAGTTGAAAAGATAGTTTGGGAAATTATTGTTCAGACTTTCAAATGCCAATAAATAATTGCATCTTATTTTATAGGCAGTGAGTGTCATCAATGATATTTAATAATTAATTTAAAATAATAAAATCCATGGTTTGTAATAGTAATTTGGGCCATAAGAAAAAGAGACTGCATTGGGAAGGATAAGGAAGTGGATGGTGTCACAGAATTAGAAGGTAACTGAAATAGCAAGAATAACATTAAATGATATTGCAGTAACAAATAGATGTAAAGGGCAGAAAAGGTGAGAGCCAAAAAGCTAAGGGTCATTTTTGAAGAGCAGATTTTAATATGAATTGTTAAGAAAGAGCTAGAGAAATAAAAAGTAAAAATAATACAAAGGTTTTGACTCAAAATAGATTGGATGATAATAATGTCATTACCCAAAATTGGAAACATGAAGGATTCACAAATTATTTTTAATTTCCCTACTCTTAAAAAGGATTTGAGGTAACAAAAGATGCATATATTTTGGGTTTGAAAGTATATAGGTAGGTAAATTCAATTTTAGTTGAAAAATCAATCTATTTGGAATTTCAAGCATCATATATCCTATGGGCAAAGTATAATGAAAACATGAGAAAATTAGGGAGAGTTCCTTTGAAACAAAAGAACAATTACATCATGTGAATGAATAAGGCTATCACTGAACAGAACTGTCAAATGTTGAATGTAGTTTATTGGAATGGTGTGTCTTTTTTAAGCTGCTAGTGAAATAAAAGATAGAATGACAAATAAATTGGTATGGAAACAATGGCTTCAAAAAATAATAACTTTATGTGTATTTTTTAGGAGAGATACTGAATATCCTCTTGGACACTTCTGAATATAAAGGCAATGATAAGTCTCAGCATTGTGGTTTTACTTATTAAATTAGCATAACTAATGGTCATTTTTATTGGTGACTATGATATGAGATACCATATAAGTGACTGAAGTCAAATTTATTAGAATGTATGATAAAACATCAAGGCCCACACTAAATATCAAAAATGGTATTCATCTCACTCAGTTATTAACCTAAAATGAAATACTGTAGCCTACAGAAAGGATGGTTGTTCTTGCAATTTCAAAGTAATAAAATGAATAAATGCATTTATTGAAGGAATTTTAATCTAGTTTTTGATTCTAGTATATGCATTTTTAAGTGCTCCACTACAATCACAGTGATTAAAATGGCCCTTCCAAAGTACCTGCACTCAATTGCTTATCTTTAAGTAAACCAACATTCTTCTTTCAGTGATGGAACAAATAGGAAAAATATTCAGATTTCTATTACTCATCTATCCTTATATTAAATACTAAAAAGGAAGAGGGAAGAAATTATGCTACTTAGAATTACTATAAATGGAAAGAGTATACCTATGGAAATTAAGAAATGATTTACCACTTTATTATGAGGAAGCCATACAAGTGTATTATCAATTTGTCACATCCATAAAATAAGCAAACAAGCAAAAACAATAACAAGAGCTAAGAAATTGGTTTCAAAGTTGTCTAGTCTTTTCAGCATTAATTTATAATTCAATATATTCTACACAATATATGAAGTTATTTTTGACCAAATGGATTAAGTCAGCATGATGCAAAGAGTAATACAAAGGGTCCCAGTGATTCAGTCTATTCCAAGGCTTTCCTGTGGAATTTGGCATACTAGTTGTATCCTCTCAGTGGAGAACTTAGGACAAACACTGTATGGAGATTGGTGATGAGATCTATAATTCTTACAAAACAACTTTTTAGTGTTTCGACTTAAATAAATAACAAATAATCATTGAAGAAGGATTAGGAAGTAGAGATAAGCACCACCATAAAAACACTACCACCAAAAATTCCATCATTATACAATTATTGCTATCAGTAGCTTGGTATAGGTTTTCATGTTTATATTTATATATCAATGTATATATGATTTACATGGAATTTGTATAGATGTGGTTCTATAACTTATTTTCATTTTTATAATGTATTATGTTTGTTCACTTCTATTAATAATTATTATTGACTATATAATTTCAACTGTTTAATGTCGTATAATTTAACTGTTCTCTTTTTTTCTAGTTTCTATTATAAATGACATGAATTTGTTCTTAAATCTTTAAATTACAATCCAATAAATTCCTTAGGATAAACAACTAAAATTAAAATTGCTGGATCAAACTTAAGTCTTTCTTAAAAATGCAATGACTATGCAGGAACATAATGATGATTTAATCCAGCAGTGTGTAAGAGTGCCAGTTATCCCATCAGCAACACAAGCTCTTATGATTCTTTGTTATTACTTGTTCATATGATAGCTTAATCTTTCTCCAGTAATGACAAGATCTTCAAGATCTTCAACTTACACTTTAAAAAACACTGTGTCTATTTTTTCCTACCTCATTATCATGAGGTTATTCTAAAACTTTTAAGATGTTTTCTAATATAATAACATAAATCAAAATTTTTATATGACAGAAAATCATATGTAATCATATTTTATCCTACAATATAATTGATATGTATAACTCTCAAAGCTTTCACACTGCCCATAGAATAAAGGGCACATGATTTACACAGCTGTCCAAAACCTAGTCTTCCTTTCTCTGAGCTCACCTCACCATATATCCCTTGAATCTTGTGTTGTAGCTATATTGCATTTCATCTGTTTCTCAAAAACACATCACCTTAGGGCCCGAAAGAAAATAATATATGAACATTACCTAGCATGAGGTGAAAATTCAGTAAATAGTAGCTCTTGGTCTATTTATTTCAATTTCATATTTTTAAGAGCATAGAAAAGCATCAATATCATTATCACTTATCATCATCTTCTACTCCTTTTTTAATCCTAAAAGAAGTATGGAAACTTGTGATATATTTTTAACATACTAATTTAATTTTAGTAGTACTCAACTTGCATATAATAGAGACTATACTTAATAGTGGTTACATAAATTTTCTTGGATATTTAATTTAAAAAAGATTGTAATCAATTTTACTTGTAAAAAAATCTTCCTTTGATTCTATACCAATTCAGATCATTTTTATCTTTTTCCTCATTCAATTATTAAGAATTGTTTTAACTCTAATAACTATTTCTAATGTCATATCACTCAATAAATTTAACATTATTCCCAATTTTTATACATCATTAAATTAAAGCACAGTGAGATAATGAGAAACCAAATCAAGTCCACTTTTAAAGATTTTACTTATTCAGCTTCAGTATATTTATTTCTCATTTATCCTAGTTGAACTATGTTGGACATATGTTAATCTTTTAGTCCACTATGAATCTTAGAACTTTTCTGCCATATTTTATTTTCAATATACAGTTTGCATAGTTGTAATTTGTCTACTATCTGAACCCACATGTTGTCACATCAAGTTTAATTCAATTACAAGGTAATATGTTGTAGTTTACATATTTACATTTCCAAAATAAAAAGATAAATAATTAACTATAATTGTTTTATGAAACAGAAAAATTCACTTTTTTAACTATCCAGTTTCTATGTGGATAGCTAAAATGCATTCAATTCAACCATAACTTATTATTTATAATGATATATTGCACTCTTCTAATACTAAAAAATAATGACATTTTGTAATTTTCATGTACAACCCTTAAATTGAGATCACTACTCAAACCCCAAATTCTGAAAAGCTATACTAAGTAGCATGGAGTATAAAGAGAATGTATTTGCTCCTTTAAGTAAGAGAGAAAATGTAAATATTACATAAGCATTCAAGAATATCAATAAACATTAGCAAAATAAAAATAAAGAAAGCTAAAAAATGTGAATTGATATCTATAAACAAAAATCTTTTGAATAGGAAACATGGATATATTAATATTCATTTATTAATTATGTCCAATAATGATATCAACTCAAAGAATCAAGAATTATTTCTACTACTGAATGAGAATAATCTGAAATCTGAAAACATCTAGGACGTTTCTTTTTAGGAAGGTTTTTTATTGCAGCTTCAATTTTGGTAATTGATATTGGTCTGTTCAGCAATTCTACTTCTTCCTGATTGAACCTAGGGATGTTGTGTGTTTCTAAGAATTTTTCCATTTCCTCCACATATTCAAGTTTATGTGCAAAGAGGTTTTTATAGTATTCATAGATGATATTTTGTATTTCCATGTTATCAGTTGTAATTCCTCCTTTTTCATTCCTGATGGAGCTTATTCCTTTCCTTTATGCTTCTTCTTAATCTAGCAAGAGGTGTGTCAATTTTATTTTTTCAAAGAACCAACTTTTTGTTTTATTAATCTTCCATAAAGTTTTTCTATTATTGACTTCATTTAGGTCTGCTTGGATCTTTTGATTTCTTTTCTTCTGCTGGAAGAAGGGGTTGGGGTTGGTTTGCTCATCCTTTTCTAGTCCTTTGAGATGATTCATTAGATTATTGACTTGTGATCTGTCTTTTTGATGTAGACATTCATGAATATAAATTTTTCTCTCAGGACTACATTAGCTGTGTCTCACAGATTTGATAACTTGTATGTCCTTTATCATTTAGGTCAAAGAATCTTTTGATTTCCATCTTACTTTCCTCTTTAAGCCAATAATTGTTCAGCAGAAAGTTGTTTAGTTTCCATGACTTAGTGTAGAAATGAGAGTTTCTGTTGGAGTTGATTTCTAATTTTATTAGTTATTAGTTACTAGTTAATTTCTAATTTTATTCCACTGTGGTCTGAGAAGATGCACAGTATAATTTCTATTTTTTCAAATTTTTTGAAGCATGCTTTGTGGCCTAAGATAGTCAATCTTAGGGAATGTCCCATGAGCTGAAGAGAAAAACATATAATCAGTGGTTTCTGTGTAGAATGTTCTATAAATATCAGTCATGCCCATTTGTTCTAGAGTTCTGTTTAGATCCATTGTCTCTTTGTTTATTTTCTGTTTGGAGGATCTGTCCTGTTCTGTCAAGGGGGTTTCGAAGTCCCAAGCTATTTCAATGCTGCTGTTTACCATTTTATTTAGATCAAGTAAGATTTACTTTATGAATCTGTGTGCACCTGAGTTAGGTGCATAAATATTTAGAATTGTTATCTTTTCTTATTGAATTTTACCCTTCACCATTACATAGTGACCATCTTTGTCTTTATACTAGAAGGCTATAGTAACTAAAACAGCATAAAGCTGGCACAAGAACATATAAAACCATTTTCATATAGCCATCTAATCTTTGACAAAGCAGACAAAAATATACACTGAGAAAAAGAATCCTTATTCAATAAATGGTGCTGGGAAAATTAGATAGCCACATGTAGAAGACTGAAACAGGATCTCCACCTTTCACTTCTCACAAAAATCAACCCATGGTTGGATAACAGACTTAAACCCAAGACATGAAACTATAAGAATTCTAAAAGATAATGTTGGAAAAACTCTTATAGACATCAGCTTAGGCAAAAACAAATTATAAAGAAGACCCCAAAGGCAATCACAGCAACAACAAAAATAAATAAATGGAATCTAATCAAATGGTAGGTTTTAAATGTTTCATCTCTAAGGATCAGGAATAGGCAGGGATGTTCACTCCTACCATTTCTATTTAAACCAGTTATGAAGTTTTAGGCAAAACAATATGATAACAAAAAATTGTGAGAGTTATAAAGATCTGAAATACAGAAATAAAGCTCTTCATATTTACAAATGGTAATATTATATACACAGAAAACCCCTAAGGAATCACTCCAAATCTGTTAGAGTTAAGGAAAAATTTAGTACAGATCAATATACAATGGTCAAGTGTATTTTTATATGCTAACAAGAAACAATTGAAAAAGTAAAATAAAATACACTATATACAAAAACATTCAAAACCAAAAAATTATTAGGGTTAAAGTTAATGAAAGATGTACTAAATCACTACAATAAAATTTTAAAATTCTGCTAAAATTAATCCAAGAAGACCTCCAAAAATGTGTAAACATACACCATGTTCATGAATTGAAAGACAGTATTGTTAAGATGTCAATTTCCCTCAGATTGATTATAGATTCAACTTAATTATAATCAAAATGCCATAGATTTTTTTGTAGAAATTAACAAGATGACTTTAAAATAGCCAAAACATTTAAGAAGACAGAAAAAAATTTAGAAGAATTAATCTACCTGACACCAAGGCTTATTATAAAGTAAGACCAATCAGAAACATGTCATTTGGTAAAAGGATAGACTAATATATCAATGAAACAGAAATAGACCCAGACATATATAGTTAATTAGCTTTCCACAACGATACTACAGCAATTCAGTGAAGAAGAGATATTCTTTTCTAGTTCTAAGACAACTGAACTTTTTTCTTATGGAAAAACATATGAACCTCAACTTTACCTCATGCCATACACAGAAATGAGCTTAAAATGGGACATAAACCTAAACATAAAAGCTAAAATTATAAACTTCTAGGCAAAAACACAGGGAAAAGAACCCTTGATGATCTTGAGTTGGGGAATGATTTACTACATTAAGATACAACACATACTAAACATAGAAGAAATAAATGATAAATTAGTCTTCATCAAAATTAAAAATATTTGCTCTTCAAATGACAGTGTTGAGAAAATGAAAACGAAAAGGTATGCTGGTAAGACTCAAAAATTGTACAACTTTGGAAAATTGTTTTTCAATTTCTTAAAACATTAAATATACATCTATCCTGATGCTTTGCAATTCCACTTCTAGGTATTTATTGAATAGAAATGAGATGTCTATTAAAACAAAAACAACAAAATGACAAAGCAATACACATACTCACAAAACCTTGCACAAGAACATTCACATCAGTTTTATTCATAACAGCCCCAAACTAGAAGCAGCCCAGGTGTCTGCCAATAAATATATATGAATAAATAAACTGCATTATGTTTATATATTGAAATAAAATTCAGCAAATAAAAGATATAGAACATTGATACAAGCAACAACATGGATAAGTCTTCAAAACTTTGCGCTGAGTCAAATAAATCATGCACAAAAGAGTACATTTTGTTTGCTTCCCTCCCCACATCGCATTTTGTGCACTGCAGTGTCTGAAGGCAGTTGGAGCCAGGAATTCAGGCCTTCTAGCTAGTTATACTCATTACAAATTTGCAAATTAGAGAAATTTGAGATAGAACCAAGTAAAAAATAATACACACATGCACATACACACACATACACACATATGTATATAAAAGCACGAGTGCACATCACACACACACATATTCTCAAGAGGATATAGAAGGGATTACCCAACTGGGAATATGTTTACTTTTTCTACCTCCATTCTTTTAAGACTGATTTAAAAAATCACTGAAATTTCTGTTTTGATTTTTATTTTTGTGTTTTGTTTACTTGTTTGCTTTCCATGTGATTCAGTGACAGGAAGAGAGAAAGGCCTGGAATGTTAACAAAGGGACACATCAAACAATGGAGGAACAGTGATTCTCACCTAGTTAAGCAATTATAATTGTCATGATGTTCTACCAATTTTTGTTGATAAAACATTTATCCTTCTCAGAATGAGTATTCTTTGAGAAAGTGTTAAGATATAAAAATTATAAATAAATGCTTTCTAGATAGCAATAAATTATAACATTAAAATATTTAGCATATTGTATAATATTTAGTATTATCAAAATATCATTTATAATTCAATATTTCATAGCTTTACAACCTTCTCTATATTCTTTTCATAGATGTCAGCTTTTGGGAGAATAATTTGATTTCTTTCAGCAGTTTCAAATATTTTTCTTTATTCAAGATAATAACATCAGAACCAACTACAAAGAGAGGCTAGCCCTGAAAATGAAACAATTTATCTACCTAAATAAAATAAGTTCCTAAAAGTTATTTCATTCCTAGATTCTCTATTTTTCAGAGAGTTTGAAAACAATATATGGAATAATGTATGTCATCTTCTAGGTTGCAAAATGTAAGTCTAAGGTACATTCTAATTCACTGCCAATTTATTGTCTTTTGCAAATTATTCTCATCCAGTAAATAATGACTTTAATCTGTTCAGTTGTTCCCAAAGTCACAAATACTGATATAACACTGTAAAGTAGCACAGGGGACAAAACAAAGCGAAAAGAAACCATTCCAAGCAATCATTTGTACTCTGTCTCAAAAAACTATAAAAGAAAAATGTTCCTAAGGGGCAAAGTGGTGGAGAAATGAGAGAAGAAGAAAAAACAACATAGTCAACATTTAAAAACTTCATTTACAAAATCAGCAGTTTTATAAATCATATTACTGAATGACTTAATTAACTCACAAGATATCTAACTAATATTTGTGTAACACCTAAGAGTAGTAATTCTGAATCTTCCAGGGTATCTTACAGATCCATTTGTGACTCTGAAGAGAGATAACTCTAGAAATGAATCAGCATCTTAATATTGCTATTTTATTTCAGTTGGTTCACACTCCTCCTGAAGCCCAACTGTGTACACCTCAGTGATCTCAGACTAAGAGTCCCTGCTTTAAAGTTTATTTCATTTGATTCTCACAGTATCCCTAAAAAGTCAGTGAGCTTAAAGAACTTGTCCCAGGAAAAATAGCTCATAAGGAAGAAAGCAGGACTTAAAACCAGATCTTTGAATCGTATGTGGAACGCTCTTTTCACAATATCATATTTCATCATAAATGAAATTATATTCCAAACTTCCAGTTAATTTTTCTTTTCTTTTCCTTTTCCTTTATGCTCCTTTTCCTTTTTTATTGTGGTAAAAAAACACATATAACATGAGATCTAGCTACCCTTTTAAAGTTTTAAGTGTACAGTATAGTATTATTAACTATATGCACACTGTTGTAAAGCAGATCCTTAGAACTTTTTCATTTTGCATGACTGAAACTATATCCATTGAACAGCACTTCTTCCTAGCCTCTGGCAACCCCCATTCTACTTTCTCCAACATGTTTGACTATTAAAATAGCTACTATACATGAAACCATGAAACAAAAAATATTTGTCCTTCTGTGACTGGCTTATTTTACTTAATGTAATGTCCTCAAGTTTCATTCATGTTGTAGCACAGGATTTTCTTCTTCTTTAAAGCTAAATAATATTCTATTGGATATAAAAACCACATTTTCTTTATTTGTTCATCCATCAATGAACTTTTAGGTTGTTTCTACCTGTTGGCTATTGTGAATAATGTTGCAATGAACAAAGGAGTGTGGAAATCTCTTTGATATTCTGATTTCAATTATTTTTGGTAAATACAAGAAAAGTGGAATTGCTACATCATATGGTAGTTCTACTTTTAAATTTTTTGAGGAATTTCCATACTGTTTTTCCATAGTGGCTACAATAGTATACATTCCAACTAATGAGCTCAAGGATTCCAACATCTCCACATCCCCACCAAAACTTGTTTTTTTTTTTTTTTCTGGTTTTTTTTTTTTTTTTATAATAGCCATCATAACAGGTGTGAGGTGATATCTTTTGTGATTTCTACTAGGATTTCTTCTATAAGTCTTATAGTTTCAGGTCTTTTACATTTCTAGTCCAGTTTGAGTTGATTTTTGTGTAGGGTGTGAGGTAAGTGTTCAATTTCATTTTTTTGCAAGGGGATATCCAGTTTAACAAAATTGTTTTGTTGGAGCAAGTATTCTTAGCACTATTGTTGAAGATTATGCGATTGTATATGTGTGGGTTTATTTCTGGGTTCTCTGTTCTTTCCATTGGTTTATATGTTTGTCTTTATTTCAGAGCCATACTGTTTTGCTTGTTTTGTTTGTTTTCTCAATATATTTACTGTGGTAAAATAAACATAAAATTTATCCTATTTTCAAATGTACAGTAATGTGACATTAAATGTATTCATAATGTTGTGCAACAATCACCATCATTCATCTCCATAGCTCTTTTCATTTTGTAAAACTGAAACTGTATACACGTTAAACAATAACTCCTGATTTTCCATTTGCCCCAGGCCCTGGAAACTACTGGTCTACTTTCTGTTTCTGTGATTTTGACTACTCTAGGCATTTTATCAAATGCTTTTTCTGGTACAATTGAGGTCATCATGTATTGGAATACAATTTTTTGTTGTTCTTCTGTTAATGTGGTATATTACATTGATCAATTTTTGTATGTAAATTATCCTTGCATTCTAGAAATACATCATACTTGGTCATGGCTGGTAATCTTTGTAATATGCTTCAGTTTGCTAGTAGTAGTATGTTGTTGAGTATTTTTGTATCAATGTTCATAAAAGATATTGTTTTCTTTAGTTTTAGTTTCTTTTTCTGAGTTTGATATCACTGTATAAAATCTCCTCACAGAATGAGTTAGGAATTATTCCCTAATCTTCAACTTTTTGGAAAAGTTTGAGAAGGATTAGTGCTAGTCCTTTAAATGTTTGGTAGATTTCACCATCAACTCCAGGGCTTTTCTTTGTTAGGAGATTAGTGATTACTGATTCATCTAATTACTATTCATAGGTCTCTTCTGATTTTCTTTTTCTTTTGTGACTTAGTCTTGGTAGGTTTTGTGTTTGTAGGAATTTATCCATTTTATTTATGTTATCAAATTTCTTAGTATAAAATTGCAGTATTAGTCTACACTTTCATTTATGATTTTTCTAACTAGTCTTAGTTTATTTAGCTAAAAGTTTGTCAGTTTTGTTCATCTTTTCAAAGAACTAACTATTTTTGAATAGACGTTTCTTTTTATTTCAAAATATTATGGGGGTACAAATGTTTTTGGTTACATGGATCGCTTTTGTAACGCTTGAGTCAGGAACCAACTTTTGGTTTCATTGGTTTTCTCTGTTGTTTTTCTATTTACTGTTTTGCTTATCTCTGTTCTAATCTTTATTATTTCCTGCTTTCTTCTGGCTTAGGGTTTAGCTTGCTCCTTTTCTACTTCACTAAGTTATAAAACTAAGTTGTTGATTTGAGATCTTTCTTGTATTGTAATGTAAGCAAATACAGTTATAAACTTCCCCTTTAGCACTGCTTCCCTGCATCCTATAAATTTTGATATGATGTATTCTCATTTTCCTTTATCCTTTCCTAAGTGTTTTCTAATCTCCTTTTGGATTTCTTCTTTAATCCATTGGTTGTTTGTGTTTTATAATTTCCAAAATTTGGTAAATTTTCCAGTTTTACTTCTGATATTGATTTCTAACTTCATCCTTGCTAGCCCCTAAAAGTTCATGTGTTGACAATTTAATTCCCATTGCAACCATGTTGAAGGGAGGCCTAATAAGAAGTGTTTAGGTCATGAGGGCCAAGTACTCCTAATGTCATTATTGAGGGAGCAGGTTAGTTATTGAGAAAGTCCAGCCCCTCTTTCTCATTATGTGATGGCTTCCACCATGTAATGAACCGTGACAGTTGCTGGCACCATGCTCTTAAATTTCCTAGCACCTGGAACTATGAGAAATAAATTTCTTTCTGATTTTTTAAAATGAATTACCTAGTCTCTAGTATTCTGTTATAGCAGCAGAAATGAAGAGAATACTGTTGTGGTCAGAGAACATACTTTCTATCATTTCTATCTTTTAAATTTATTGAGACATAATTTGTGGAGAAATATATAGTCTATCCTAGAGAATGTGCCATGTATACTTGAAAAGAATGCGTATACTGTTGTTGGATAGAGTGTTCTGCATATATCTGTTACATTTACTCCGTTTGTTAAGTGCTCTATTTCCTTATTTACCTTCTGTCTAGTTTTTCTGTCCATTATTGAGAGTGGAGTATTAAATTCTCTAACTATAATTATAGAATTACCTATTTTTCCCTGCAAATATGTAAGTTTTTTCTTTATATATTTGATGGTCTTTTATTAGGTTTATAGATGTTTATAATTATTAATATCTTCTTGCTATATTTAATCTTTTATTAATATATAATGTCCTTCCTTGCTTCTTGTAAACATTTTTGACTTAAAGTCTATTTTATCTGACATTAGTATAGTCACCTTGCTCTCTTTTGATTATTATTTATGTGGGATATCTTTTCCCATCCTTTAACTTTCAGTCTATTTGTGTTTAAAATAAGTCTCTTGTAGACAGCGTGGATCATGTATGTTTTTAAATCCATTCTGCCAATCTCTCTTTTGATTAGACTTTAATTAATTTACAATTCTTTAATTGTAATTTCTGATGAGAAGGGACTTCTGTCATTTTACGCTTTGTTTTCTTTATGTCTTATAGATTCTTTTGACCTTCATTTCCTGCATTACTGTTATCTTTTTTAATTTAGTTGGGATTTTCTTCAGTTTATTTGAATTTAATTTTTAGTGAAATGATTAAATTCCTTTCTCATTTCCATCTGTATATTTCTATAGGTATTTCTAGCTTTGTGGTTACCATAGGAATTGCATTTATCATCCTGAATTTATAACATTCGATTTGAATTTATGTCAGTATAACTGCAATAATATTCAAAAACTCCGCCTCTTTAATAGCTTTACCCTCATCACTTTCAGTTGTTGATGTCACAAAATTACATCTTTATATATTGTTTGTCCCAAATCACAAGCTTATAATTATTTTAAAAACATTAGTCTCTTTTACAAAACAAAATGTGGAGTCACAACCCAAATTTTAGGTTTTTCAGCTAGATATACGAGACTGGTATCACCTCCAGAATTTGTTTTGGTTTGTTTTGTTTCAGGTTTTTCTATCTCTTTTTGAAATTCTAATCTTTTTCAGACACCTTTTACCTGACTTCTTCTACAACTTCCTTAGTTTGTTTTGCACCTTTAAGACAGTTATTTTAAAGTTTTTATCTAGTGGATTTACCATCAGTTCTTTTAAGTGACATTTTTGGTTGATTTAGTTTTTCCTTTGAACAAGCCATATTTTCCTATTTCCTTGTATGCTTGGTGATTTTTTTTGTTGCAAATTGGACATTTGAATTTAATAACATAGTAATTGGGAAAATCATATTCTCCCTCTTACCAGGTTTGTTGTGGGGTTTTTTTGCTATTTTTTGCTGAATTTTTTAAAATTTTTGTAGTCTGTCTCTGTTGTAGGATGTTTCTGCCTAGGATCAGCGCCAGAGGTCTAAACTTTTACGGTCTTCTCTGGTCTTTTCTGAGCCTGTGTCTTTCTCTCATCATGCATAGTCATTCTAATCTTTACCCATGTGCAGTTGCTTTTAGATGTTCTAGTCTTTAATTTCTGTCTCCCAAAATGGGAAAAAGAGAAAAATGAAATGGGGGAAGGGTGCTGGCCCTTTTAATCCCATGGAAGTCACTTCAGTCATAAAGAGAGGGGCTTATAACAATGAAGGTAGGTGGGACAATGGCAACTTACCTCTTTGTGTGTATCTTTGTGATCAGAAGCAGCAACTAATAATAAGAGCACAGATCCCCAATATTTGGAGGACAGATTCATTTTGCCCACTCTGGCTCCTGCAAGCTGTGTGCAGGTTGCTCCAGTACAGGGGTGGGGGATGGGTAGCTGTTCCTGTGGCAAATGCTAAAATTGACTGAAGTTATCCAAACTTACTAGCCAAACCTTTCCCTGGAAGTTGCAAGCCTTTAGTAGACTTTAGAGTTCCAAAACAGTTGTATCAGACAGATTCTTCCAGTGCAATTGTCTAGACCGGATCCAGGTGCCACCCACTGCACCATCTTCCATAATCATCTCTCAGTATTGTTTTGATTGTAATAGCTTTGTAATATGCTTTAAAGTCAGGAAGTGTGGGGTTTCCAGCTCTGTTCTCTTTCAAGATTGTTTTGGTCCTTCATGGTCTCTTATGATTCCATGTGACTTTTAGGATTGCTTTTCCTATTTCAGAAACAAAAAAATGCTACTGATATTTTGATAGGGATTGAATTGAATTTCCAGATGGTTTCAAGTAGTATGTGCTTGAATATAGGTTGTCTTACTATTTATTTGTGCCTTGTTTAATTTCTTTTAACAAATTTTATAGTTTTCAGTGTATAATTGGCTGTCTTACTATTTGTGTCTTGTTTAATTTCTTTTAGCAAAATTTTATAGTTTTCAGTGTATAAGTCTTTTGCCACCTTTGTTAAGTTTATACTTCTAAGTATTTTATTATTTTCGATGCTATTATAAATTGTATTTTATTTCATTTTTGGATTGTGTGTTGTTAGTATATAAAATCACAGCTTATTTTTGCATGTTGATTTTGTATCCTGCAACTTTGCTAAATAGATTTATGGTGGATGTTTTAGAATTTTCTACATCTAAGTTTATTTATTTTTTCTTTTCTCATAAAGGTAAACCCATAAAGGTTCCATACGTCTAAACATTCAAGAACATTTCTTAAGAGAAGTGCTACTGTCAACTGATGTGAAGCTATTACTTAGAAATTGGCTGAACATAATTCATTACATCATTTAATTTTAGTGTCAAAATTTTACGTTCCCCCTTTAGAAAAAATATTGTATGCCTTTTTTCATAAATACACATGCATACACACACTTAACCTAGGCCATTAAATTTCAATCAACCTGGTGTACATTAACCATTTAGGGGTTTCCATTTCTAGAAATCCTATAATATATTGACATCTTTGGAAAAGATGGGTATTCACATATTTGTAATACAGTAGCTGTAGACTAGCAAAAGTTACAGTTTACAACTATAAATCCAAACCTATCATGCCCAAAAGCCTTTACTCAATTAAGATAGAGATTTATCTGGGCATAAATTATATTTTCTACATCTGTCAAATTGCTGAAATTACTTAAATATTTTAACTCCTTCCTGGATGATCCCTAGCCTTTTGATTTGTCATGTTTACTCTTACTGATATGTAACACTAGTATCAGGGGTCTTCATCTCTAGTCCTAAGTTGCCCAGCTAGTTAGTTGTATGTTTTTATGCATATTTTTAAACTACTTCATTAAATATCAATTTTGATATATGGATATTGATATAGATTGATAGAGCTACATGGACCATGAAGATAATTTTCTGTTATTTCATCTTACATAGCTGAATAATTTGGTCATAGAACTTCAGTTCCTTGGGATCAAAATTTAAGAGTTATTACAGATGCCTCTCTATTAATTGTATACCACATGCAATGCTGTTGGGCATACCTTTAAAATATCTATTATAGCCTGCTACCTATCATCTCCACTGTGACAGCTATCATCTCATCTGTCATCATCATCAGCCTGAAATTGATCTTCACTTGTTCCCTTTCTACCTCCCCCATCAGAATTTATACTTCTCGCAAGCAAACCCCTTTTCCTCTTTACAACCTATTTCCTGTGTCTAGGATACTACACGAAACACATTAAAATAAAATGATTTAAAAAACAGTGATCTCTTTCTCTTTTACAAACAAAAAGGTACTATGTATGGTATATTCTCATATGCAGTACTGAATTTTATATTTGGAGTGTTTACCTGTTTAGTGGATCATCTATATTATCTATATATTTCAAAGGAGACATGATGACTCTACCAGGATTTTACTTTTAAATAAACAAAAAGATATATATTATTTTCACATTCCATTACACAGACACTTAATGGTGTCCACATTTTCTATACAATATGGTATCAATGAAAAAAACGATTTTAAATTATTTAACTTGAATAACCAGGGACAGTTAGATTTCAGTGTAAAATATAACTATCTTTTACTTCTTTCTCAAAGCTGTAGTGCACAGACTGAAAACGCTGAAACAAAACATCTTTCCATTTGAAAGGCTTATAGGCCTGGTAATTATAAAAATAACAATAACATAAAAAATTGAATAAAATTTAACCTGCCAATTCCACTAAATATTATTACTAGTAATATGTCAAAATTGAATATTGTTGACAAAAATAACTTGTTATCATTTAATGCCTGTTTGCATGTTACTTCTCAGTACCTTTTAGACATACCCAGATTAAGTAATGAAAACCTACAATTACTTAGGATATAGTAATTACAGGTTTGCAAAGACTGTATTGCAACCTCCAGCAGAAAGCTCAAGTGCCAACAGTGTGATATCACTATTCAACTGTTTCTTATAATAAGTTGCCTTCAAAAAGTCAGCAGGTGAAATCAAAATCACATTCCTTAACATGTCCTTAAGCCTTTACAGTTTAACGTAGCTGAGTACACTCCAGATGATTTTACTTCAACTAACAGTCCTTCTTGTATTATCAGGTGAATGAAAAGAAACTTGTTACTGAGCTATGCTACTTTACTTTATTTCAATATTCTATTTAGGATTTAATTTTGCCTATTATAAGACCATCCTAGCTTTCATATTTATTAAAGAAAGAAACAGATTTTTTCATATCCATGAATGTTACAAAGTTTGATCTCATAAGGTGTAATATGTTTAATATGTTTGTGTGTTGTTCTACATTGATTATGAAGCTACCCTGACTAGACATAATCTATAAGTACTTTTTATGAAATGTACAGTGGAATATAATGAAGCTTAAATGAATATAATGAAGCTTCATATTTTATTGTCACATTCAACTAGTATTGATAAAAAAAAACAAAGTGAAGATGAGCAATCCCTTCTGGGATCCATTCTTTTCCAGCTATATTTCACTGCAAGCATAAATGCTTTCAAATTATAGGCAAAGTCTTTCCAGGCCTTTGTCCACATTGACAAGGTTCACAATGACTTAAAGAATGGCCTCAATATTTGGGTGAAGAGTAATGAGCAGGTAAAATAAAATGCCTAGTATTTGTCTCCCTGTCCTAAACTCAGTATCTAGTATGTCTAAAGATGTGGTTCCCAAATTTTAAGATTCATAAGGATCACTCAGGATGGTTAATACAAATTACTAGATCTTATCTGAAGCCTAATAACTGGAATAGGTCTTATGATCTGAATTTTTAACCAGAATTCCAGAGAGATATGATAGGTCACATTTTGCTAAACATTATGTTAGAATTAACTCTCAAGATACTTCTGTGCCCAGTGACCTGCAGACTTCCTCTAACCTATGCCATGGCCTACTGAATGTACAACTGGAATTATGCTTTTATTTCTTGATCGTAGCCTGTCTCTCTTAGGAAGGTGGAGCATTTTCCTGGTTCCTGATAACCTGGCCATATCTTGCCAATCCCTTTTTCCTAAGACCATATAAGTCTTCATGTCCCTAGTCAAATACAAGTCATCCACACCACCGACAATTACAATGATGACATGAGGCAATCTAGAAGTATCCTGCCTTGCCCTGGAGGAACCTGCTGCCATATTACATATACACTGGACAGTGTCATCTGTACTACTGTCACTACCTAAAGGACTAGGTCTAGAGTTCTGTGAGGTACTTGACCCTGGATCTACCTGTTTTCAGTTTCCTGCCTCTTCCCTATCTGTAACTATTAGAACTTCAGCATGACTGAAAGTTAATAATATAAGAAACTAATACCCTTTACCTGAATGTATATTATTAATATAATGTTTTACTATACTAATATCTATTTGCCAATATATGATAATTCCTATATATTAAAATTGCCTTGCAAAGGACCTGAAAAATATCTTGTATAATAATAAATAATTTGGAGGAATCATAAAAGAAAATCTAGTGACATTTCAGTAGTTTCAAATTGCCCTAAGCACTTATTAGAAAGAAAATACTAAGCTAAATGACATATGATGGAAAAAAACTGATAACTTGGTGAGTTAGCATAGAATGGAATCATGAGCTTCAATATAAACAAGTACACAGAAAAATGATTAGTGAAAATATTAATAATATATGAACATAAAATGATGGCTTGTAAGCTTTCAATCATTGACCAAAAAAGAGAACAGGAGTCTCTGTATCGTTATTCTGCTAACTAAATATCATTAACAAATTGATGGCTTTCTTAATCTAGGTTTTGGAAACCCAAAATAGAGCATCAATCTACTCATTATTACACAGTGTAATTAGTTATGTTTTAGTGTACTATGTAGCTTCTGGTGCTTCATAAAATACAACACAGAGGAAAAGATTAAAAGAACAGCAAATACAAAAACCAAGGCAATAGGCAAACTTCGGTATGAGAATAGACTAATGCAGAACTTCTGATTTGAAAGATCAGGCAGTAACTGATCATGAGAAAGACTCATAAAATCATCAATCTTATGGGAAAAACAAGACCTTTATTATCAACTCTCAATATGTTTAGAGAAAGCTTGAAACCCTTTGCAATTCAATAGAAATTTTCAAGAGAAAAAAAATCTATATTTACTATGGTTATTGTAACTATGAAAAAAAACAAGTGGAGGAAAGAGTAGCAGAGGATGGAGAGATCAGGGAAGGTTAGGGGTGATAATACCATAATCTTACAAAAAAGGAGGTCAAAATAGTATTTCTAGAGTTGATGAAAAGGTGATAAAAGAATATATTATTTAAAATTAAAAACATAATCAATAAAGGAGTAAAAATGGTGATATAACTATATTGGGTGGTTGCAGAGAGAAGAGATGGGAAAGAGGATAAGAAAGCCAAGTACTTATCTAGCCTAGTAGAAAATCAGTAGAACGTCAGTAGAATGAGAAAAATCAAGACTGTTGGAATATTAATGTTATTCAGAGATTTGAATTAACCACCAAAGAACAAAACCCAAAAATTCTTAAAAGTGATTATCTCTAGCTACCACAATTGGGAGTAGGAGTAGTGGGGCCATAAATTGCTACCTTTAATTATAGGACTAGCTTTATTTTCTGGTTTATTTACTATTTTGATTTAATTTGTTATGGTTTCTTTCTAATATCATCTTGAGGTATCTCTCTTAAGAGTGGCCATAAGCTCCAGCCCTGTTCTGACCTTGGAATCCAAGGGATTTGGGCATGAATGTTCACAGTATGCCTTTTATGGGATATTCTTTATCTTGGTAGATGGCTTAAAGCCTACATATCTGATTGTAACCAGGTGTCCCTCTCACAGGAGACTCCTGTATACTGGCATACCCTTGTGGCTCTTATCTGACCTGTATCCAGTTTATTCTCACAAAAATAGCCACGCTGTAAAAGAGCCCTGATTGGAAAGAAGTTTAGGTTCAGAAGTGCAGGGGTGTGTATGTCAGGTGAGACACAATGAGGAAGTGAAGCCAAAATGCATGAAACAGAAGAAATTCATTACTCACAGGTCACTGAGAGGTTAGTGGTGCTGACAGGAGGCTGACAGGAAGTCTGGAAGTGGCAGGTAGCTCAACCAGGGGGTGAGGAGCTGAGACTGGACTGGTGGTGCTGCCATTAACATAAATGGTTGTTATCCCTTAGGCTTTCCCTCAGGGGTGTGGATTAACTAGTTTAAAGAAAACACCTGTGAAGGGGAACATATTTACATAATTCTCCTGAATATTAGGTTTCATCATGGCCAACAGCTGTGGGGTGTGTAGTGTTTTGGGTTGGTATGATAAGGAATAAGCAGGCAATATGGCATATGACCACATACGGAGGGAAAGTTTTAATGAGGTGATAGTGTATAACAAGGCTTCAAATAACTTATGTCAGGCCTAAAAATGAAAGTTGAGGCAGCAACTATGTTAAACTATGTTAAACAAACATAGTTTGTTTATGGTATTTACTATATGAATACATTTTTTCTGGTATAAAATATTAACAATTGAAATAAATAAATAAAATTTAAAATATATTGTTAATTATATTGGTACAAATACAGAGAACACATTCTATTTTTGTAGTATAAACAGAAAAAATGCATTATGAAATCTTAAATGACTTTCTGAATCATCTTGAAGGCTGAACACACAGACCCTACAATGCACTTAACAGAACCACCATGAGGGCTACAGAACCAGACCACCCAGGAAATTAATGTATCATCAATGATATAGAAGCTGGTGGTGATTAGGAAGTTGTTTATGTTGAGGATGCAGCCTGTGTCATGTGAACCATGATCCTGGTAAAGCACCCTACAGATATTAGATTATTCCTCCAAGTGTTTATTAGCAGAAAATAGAAGCATAGCTTAGATGGTATTCTACTTTCCAAATTTTAATTTTAATTTTTTTTCTAGTACATCTAATTGGCAGAACCCAAATTACAAACAGAACTCAAGCTTCAAGCAGTTCTGAAAACCATAGCTTTTTAACTTCCCAGCCTTTGCAGTACAGAAAGGTTAGAAAGAGAGAAGTGAGGCAGTGAGTCATTTTATTATCCACTGTAGCCTCCACCTAAATAAAGGGATGTGAATTTTTAATCTCTTTGAATTTCCAAGAGAACATAACATAAAAGAGGATTCAATAAGTGCAAAACATCTGTAAAAACTTTACATTATAACAAAATATTTTAATTTTTGTAAATAGCGCTCCATAATAAAATTTCAAATATTTCCTCTTGTTCATTTATAACAATCGCAGCAGGTAATATGAAGGTATGCTTTAATTTCTTCATTTGTGATTGTGATATATACTTCAAATTAACTATTACTGTCATTTTACTCATTTATAATTGAAATTGAAGTTAAATTATCTCTTTGAATGCAGGCAGCTGGCATTACTAATCTCATTAGGGAAAATATTCACTTGCATAACTGTAGCAATGCTAACCTTTACAAAGATTTTCTATAGTATTTTCTGTTTACCACCTTACCAATTCAAGTTTGTTGGAGTATTTGTCCTGCCAGTACATAACAAAGCAAAATTAATTATTAATTTGATCCCTCTAAGTCAATATAATATTGTTTCTAGGATACAATAGATGGCTCGGCACAAATCCACTAAATATAGGATAAAGTCGGGCCTCGAAATCCAAGGGGACTAGGAGGGTTGATAAGTGGAAAATAAGATTAAAAGTATCTCAGCCAGGATTTCACTGGTAATAAGTCATGGATTTTGCTACATAATAAAACACATTTATTCTACATAAGTTTCTACAGCACAAGGGGTACAAAAGAAGTGAAATTAGTAAGGAAGGGAATTGGCCAAGAGAAAACTCAGGCTTGAAAATAAATTTGTAGCCCACCTAAAGAAAATGCAAAGAGGAAAGTAGGAAAAAAAAATAGAATTTATAAAAAGATTATCAATTTAAAATTTAATGAACTAGGATATTTTCCCTAAAAAATGGTCTTCAATTTAAGAAAATTAAGTCGAGTATATTATTCTGTTTAAATCTATAATATACAATGTAATTATGTTCTCATTTTAAGAAAAGAAGAATCATAACTTATACTGGACACTAGTTCAGACATATGGAGGACAGAGCTTCTTTAATGCTGCTTTCAACTGAGTGCTATCAGGACCATTAGTTATCTGCCCTCTCATATCACCCTTACCAGATCCTGGAGCTTCAACCACACCTAGCACAGATTCACACATCAGGGACAGGAAAACTTGTTCGGATAACTGACAATGAGATCATCAAATTTCGCTTATGCTGCCAGGAGATATTAATGTGAGAATTTAGAAAAATATAAAATGAACACTAATATAATAGGAAAAAAAGGAGAAAAAATAGATAGTGGTAGCAATTAAAGATCTTCTCAATGTTTTTTTTTTTTTTAAGTGCATGTCAAATGAAAGCATTTTTACACACACAAATGAAAATACTACTGCTGTTTTCAGTTCATCTCTGAGTAAGAAATTTTCTATTTATATTATATATCTAAAAATAATTAAATTGGTCATCCAGGTGTCAGTAATTTTAGCATATGTCTTGATGTCTGAATATGGAAAACTATACAAAATTATGTACAACAGGCCTATACTTTCAGATTATATTCCTAATTTATGTTATGTGTTAATAGAGGATATAGATAAAAATAACTAAACATAGTTAATGTATCCAATTAAAAACTTTTAGATACATAACTATTTTTACATATTCTGCTTATATTTTACAAAGAATTAATAAAATGGCCACTAACCTTATTAATGATTGCTTCATATTTTTCAATTTTTATAAAAAGAGAAAATACAGACTTAAGAAGGAAAGAAACAAACTCTTAATGCAATTTTATTTAGTTGTTTTTAAAGACATGTTTATGTTCCCAAGGAAAGTAAAATCCATTTGTGCTTTATCTGAGAAAGTGTAAACAGATGCTCAAGTTCTATTTATTAAGCATACTTGAATAAAAGTGCTTCTGAAACATGCATAAGGAAGTAGTTTTTCATTTAGGGATATGTTATTTTTAAAAGTATTTCATGAAATATTCTTGAGGAAAACAACTCTACCCTCATGTCTTTTTTTGTAACTTGATATACATGGACTATGCTGTAAATTTATGATTGATTCTGGAAGAACAAAAAGAATTGATGCATTTTAAAATAATCCAAAAGAATTAAAGTGATAATTTTTTTAAAAACAAGGGTATTGTTAACAATAATCTGCCAATTTAAATAAGTTATTTGCTATAAAAGATTGAGTTTTATATAGAGAGCAAAGTTCAAAGTTCAGCTATCTCAAGGACAGTATAGTTTTGAATGATAAAATATGCTTTATTGTGGTAAGAGTTTAGAACATCAGATAAGTTGACTCAAATGCTACAGACAAAGAATCTTTAGACCAAATGATAGTCACGTGTCCCTCAATGTTGGTTACACATTCTGAGATTCTGTCATTGTGAGAACATCAGAAAGTGTATTTACACAAACCTACATGGTATAGCCTATTGATCCTAAGCTACAGATCTGTACACCATGTAACTGTACCGAATACTGTAAGTAACTGTGACACAATGGGAAGTATTTGTATACCTAAACATATATAAACATAGCAAAGGTACATTGAGGATAACGTTTGAAAAATAAAAAATGGTGCAAATGGATTCTGCACTTACCATGCACAAATGCAGCTTGTATATGGCATTTGTAGGACTGGAAGTTTCTCTGGGTGAGTCAATGAGTGAGTGGTGAATGAATACAAAGGCCTAGGACATTACTGTACACTACTGTAGACATTATAAATACTATACACTTAGGCTACAAAAAGTTTATAAATTTTTTCTGCAGTAATAAATTAGCCTCAGCTTACTATAACTTTTTTACTTTATAAACTTTTTAATTTGTTTTAACTATTTGACTCTTTTGTAATAATACTTGGCTTAAGATACACATTGTACAGCTATACAAAATATTTTCTCTTTTATAGTCTTACTCTGTTTTATTCTACTTTTTAAATTTTTTATTTTTTTATATTTTTTACTTTTTAAACTTTTTTGATAAAATCTAAGACATAATGCACACAGTATCCTAGGCCTACACAGAGTCAGGATTGTCAATATCATTGTCTTCCACCTCCACATTTTGTCCCACTGTAAGGTCTTCAGGGGCAATAACATACATAGAGTTGTCATCTCGTATAGTAACAATGCCTTTTTATGGAATACTTCTTGAAGGACCAGTTTGAGAATGCTTTACAAGTAACCATTTTATGTGTAGGAGGAGTACACGCTAACATAATCATGAAAAGTATAGTATAGTAAATGCATAAACCAGTAACATAGTCATTTATTATCAAGAGTCAAGTACTGTACATCACCGTATGTGCTATACTTTTATACGACTGGCAGTGTAGTAATTGGTTTACACCAGCATAACCACTAACGTGAGTATTGCTTTGTGCTGACATTATGACATCTATGATGTCACAAGGTGATAGAACTATTTCTGATTCATTATAGTCTTACAAGACTACCATTGTATATGTAATCCATCATTGACCAAATGTTGTTATATGGTACATGACTATATTGGGATATTTTTTCAGATAGTGTCACTCTCAATAATTGCAGAACTTTTCAACTTCAGATAGTATGTATAGCATTTGCATAAAAGAATTAATATTCCAGAAGCCTTCAGTATCTTAATAAAGCGTGTTGATAAATACATATTTTTTTTCAAGTAATGTCTTATGTCTATGAGGGAAAATATATTAGGGCTCAGAATCTTAGTAAATCAGTTTCTTTGTGCCTGATGTTCACAGTTCAAAGCAACTTATGAGTCAATTAAATGTTCATAATTCATTTCAGCCAGGAAAGATCTATAACTGATCTTAACATCAGAGTATGAATCAATTGTATGAGAAATCAAGACTTTAGAAGATCAAACACACTGCCTAAACCTGAAAAAACTCTGTAACATTTTACTTTCAAATTTTAGGTACTCAGCTTACTCAGTTTTGCTCAGTTCACCATTTCAGATAATTTTTTTTATTGTCCTATTCTAGTATTTTAGGTCAAGAAATTACTTCTTTAACCAAATAGATGCCTCCCTTTAAAGTTGATTACTATACGATATTTTTATAACTATGACATTTGAATAAACTACACTAAAGAATATCCATAAAAAAGTGAAACATATAGGTGAATTCAAAGATATTTGTAAATATGATACTTATGGAAAATGAAGATGATAATATTTTTCTTAAAGGTATAAATGTATCTGTAACTTAAATATAAAATTAGAAGGATATTTAGTAATAAGCAGGAAATAGTTACATATTTAAAATATGAACAGTCCAGAAATAGACCAAGTTCATTTACATTATAGGTAGAATTTCCAAATTGTAAACATATTTGCATTTAGTTAATTGCATTGTATAACTGGTTAACCTGAGGGTAAAAGAGGGTGAGGCTGGCCTATGGACAAAGCAAGGGCCAATCACTTGAAACCCATTTCACCAGGATGTATTTACAGTATGCTAATCGTCCCCATGAGTAATTACTGAGGAAATAGAAAACACTTTCCAAAAATTGAAACAGAAAGTAACTATTCTTTCAATCTTATCAGATTCCTTAAAGTATACCATACCATATGAGTTTTAAATGTTTGGGGAATATTAGGAGTAAACCAACAGGTACTGAGCATTAAGTGATTCAAATATTGATTTAATGCCTCATAACTTTAATGTGGGAAACAAAAGAAATAAAAATATAATATATTAAATATAATATAATATATTCTTCTTTTACCTGACACTCAGGTGTTCAGCCAATAGTTACTGTTTCTTTTTGTCTTACTGACTTTCCACACTTTCTCATTAAGGAGGTAGTAAGTTAAGCTTGTTACGCATTTTAAACAACCTACATCCCCTATCTCTAGCAGAAGTCTGTGACATAGTATTCCATGCTAACATGGGTTTTTCCTCCTGAGTTTTCTCACTTTCATTTGCTTGTTTCAGTCAGTCTGATGACAGGGAAGCAAATATTGAAGGCCTGTGTTTACATCACAATCTTTGACAGAAGACTTAAAATTGACTTCTTGAAAAGAAATTTGACCTTATTCTTAGGTATAGCTTTGACTCACTTCTTTTTGGTAATGGCCTGGTGTTCCTTTCATGTTTGTTTCTGTAATAGAGACTTCACATTTCATAAGATATCAATCCCTGTTTTCGGCTACTTTATTAGAGAAACTTCACTCAACTAATATATTGTCTTCCTTAGATTTTATATTCCTGGAATTAAATGTTTAAAGTTCAAAATAGAGATTATACTGATTATTTTATGACTATTAGATCTAATTCAGGAGAATTTATTGCAAATAGTTTTTAATAATAAATTATCTTAAAGCCACAACTCTGATTTAATGCAATATTAAATCTAATGTTATTTTTAGGTAATTATGATGTTGGTTTTTCACTCTAAGGAAAGTCATTTTATAAAATCTTAATTATTAATAAGAATACCACAAATCTTGGCTGTCCAAAAGAGTTCATAGTATTATTTCCTTAAAAAGTAAGAGCTTCCAGGTGTATTTAAAATTCAAATATATTCATATAAATTCTAATTATATTTAATATTATAAGAAATATTCAGATATTTTAAATTACTGCACACTGTAATATAATATCAAAACACATTTTCCATGAATGATATGCCAGAGTATATGCTATTAAATAATACATACCCAGAATGTTCTCATAGATGAGTTATTAAAATATTTATTTACAAAGAATTCCTAATAAACTGATCTAATTATATATTATATATTATAATATATCTTATATATAATATAATATGTATTATATAATATAATAAAACTAAAAAAAAGTGGCACCTAGGGAAGAAAGAATTTAAAAAGTAAGGGAACAGATGTTCATTCATCAATTTATTCAACCAACATTTATTCTGCAGATGAAATATTACTATGCAAAGGACACATTTTAATTCTGAATTAATTGTATGAAAGAAACCTAAGTTATAAAATTAACTTGTCAGAGAATAAGTAATATGGGGACAAATTAACCAAATCATCTTTTCTATTGAGGTTACAAGGGAGAGAAATTAATAATTTGAAATCAGAATTCTTCACTAATCATTTCCAAGTATAATAAAAGAGGAACTGACTTACTTGTTATGAGCAGAAAATGATTGGTTATGTTGCAGTAACAATTCCAAAATCACAGTTGTTTAAATAAACAAAGTCTTATTTCTTGCTTGTCCTATATGCACATCATGACTATTGGCAGAGCAGCTACTATCTATCTGTAACATGGCTAGTTGTGGTGGCAGAGAGAAAATGAGTTCCAGAGGATCTCACAGTGGCAATAAAATCTGACCAGAAAATACTTCTGACCAAAATTCACTAGTCAGAATGTGCCTTAAAGCCCTATCCCACCAATAAGGGGACAAAAAAAGTATAATTCTACTATGTGAACAAAAAACGGAGAGTTAGAAATAATTGGTGAACACCCTTATAACTATCATATTTTTATAGGGTGCATTTTTAAATATTATACTACTACTACTAATAATTATTATCAAATAATAGCAAACTAATACCAGAAATCAATGATGAAAATTTTAAAGCTTTAAGATCAATGTTTTATGGCATCTCTATGTTGATATAAGTTCTCTATAAGATATCTATATCTATAGATATCAGAACCTTATATACTTATATAAGGTTCTTATATACTTATATACACCTTATATAAGGTATATATATATATATATATACACACACACCATACTTTCTAATTTTTTAAACTTCATAGTGAGAATTTCCAAGATTGGATTTTTTAAATGACAAAGAATATTAATTTAACCAAATTTATGAAATTACCCTCTAAAAAATTAATTTTACATCTTTCAATGCATTATATTTTTAAGAATGTGAAAAATATTTTACAGGTTTATCTGTTGTTATCTTTTTATCTTCTGAACAATTTTTATCAGCACTCCAGCATGTTATACAGTAGTTTCCCCTTATCTGTGGTTTTTCTTTCTATGGTTTCAGTTACTTACAGTAAACCACAGTCCAAAAAATAGATGACTATAGTATAATAAGATATTTTGAGAGCCAGAGAGAGACTACATTCACAGAACTTTTATTATAATATATTGTTATAATTGTTCTATATTATTAGTTATTGTTGTTAATCTCTTACTTTGCTTAATTTATATATTAAACTTTATCATAGTTATGTATGCACAGAAAAAAACAGTATATATAGGGTTCAGTACTATCTGCAGTTTCAGGCATCTACTAGGATCTTGGAACATATCCCCCATAGATAAGGGAGGACTATTGTACTTAACTGCAATGGCTCTATAAAATGTCCGATAATGAGACTGAAATGTGATCAATTTGCAGGCAGTAAAATCATAACCAGCAATACTGATGTTTTTTCACTGTAAAGCAAAAACCAGGAAAGAGAATGCACAAAACTACAGTGGGGAGATGCATTCAAAAAACTCATATGCTCACAAGAGACAGGAGGAGAAAACTTTTTTTAAAAAGTGGACAGATAGCAACTATGGAGAGAAACAGAGATGGAATTAAAGACAGTATGTCATGCTGACAAAACTTGAAAATAACTTCTCAACCTACATATACTAATGCTAAGAAGAAAGTATTAATTATACATGTGAGACTAACTAATAAGAATGTAAAAGTTGGTATGGGATAAATGGTTAAATGTGACCCATTGTACAACAGCTTTGGGAATCTTCTGAAGCCATTAAAAAATGATAACTTTGAAGACTCCATAGAAATATAGAATTACGTTAAGAAACAACAAAGAATATAAAGAGGTAAGTATGCTATAATTGAAAACATGTAAAACATGTATACATGAAGAAATCTGGAAGAAGAAAGAGTAAACACTAATAGAATAGTGTAAGGTGTATTTATTCATTTTCTGGTTATATTCTTTAAGTTTCGTCACATCATAATTTTTTTTAAAAAGTTACTGGTTATAAAATTACAATTGCAAATTACATTATTCTATAAAAATAATGAATAAAAACAAATCTATCATTAGACATCATCTTGGTGACATGGTGAAAAAAAATTGAAACTGATAAAATGTTGGCTATGTTAATAGGGTTCCTAATATTGAGATTATTAAAAAGGTCAACAGCATTTTTAGAGATGTCTACCTCAGATTAATTTCTATAATATATACCTAGAGAAATGTATTTCTTAATTTGGTAGTATGATCTCCATTTTTTAAAATGGCAAATTTTTATTTATTACCCCTCTGAAACACACTTTCTGCAATTGTCATCTGAAGCTCTGACTTGGGGGGGGCCGGGGCAAGGGCATTATACATAACCTTAACATTTGTATCCCCATAATATGCTGAAATAAAAAAAAAAAAAACTGAAACTACAGCAAATAAAAACTCAAGAATTGGTGTCATCATCATTATCTTCATTTTGATCCAAAAGCATTTTATAAAATGGTCTAATTATTTATGTCATTCTGTTAAGGAATCCTTAATTTATCATTAAAAGCATAAGAATGAAAGGGCCTTTTAGAAAACAAATGTAATGAATTACATTATTGAGTGGAGCAAACATAGTGAAATGAGAAAAAACAAATAATTTCAAATTTTGATTAACCTGGGTTAAAATTTTATCTTAGCAACATTGAGGAAGCTACTTAATCTCATAAATCTCAATTTCTTCATCTATAAATCTCAATTCCTTCATCTGTATAAGGACAGTATCCAAACTTTTTATACTTGATCCATATTTCTCACTACATCCGAGTAACAGAACTAGATTACTCGAATAATTATGTATTTTTCCAATAGTTTAATAATCTCCACAGTGCTGTAAAACAACTTCCATGGCAAATATTGACTAGCTGTTAATAAAATGTATCTCCTATTTTTTCTGAACACAGAGATGGAGCATATTTTCTACCCTATCCCCTTTCTTGTAGTTATGTGTGGTCTTAAGGCTAACCAGAACATAAGTTCTGGTCAGTGGAATGTGGATAGAAGTAATGTGTATCACTTCCACACTGGCTCATAAAGGCTTTCCATGTGTAATTCTTTACTGTCTTGTCTTGATTGGTGGCTGGATATCAACTTTCACTGCAACCTTCAACACTATGTCTAAGTTTAAAGTTAATGAAGCACAAGATGAAAGAAGTCAGCACCTGGAATAGAGCTAACTTGCCACTCAGTAACACTCCTTAGGGATTTCCATTAGTGAGAAATACACTTCTATCATATTTAAAACATTCTGCATTTGAGGATTTTATTACAGCAGCCAGCATTACTTTAACCAATTTAAGTGCTATTATTTTTATGTTAAATTGAAAAAACTGAGGAATACTGAGTTTAGTAAATAATTGATCACATCTGGTAAATAGTTGAGCAAGAATACTAACACAAACAATGTGACTCTAGAACATGAACACACACATTTTCTTAGGTGCTTGATAAATGGTAATAATTATTATTAATCAAATAGGGCATGCATTCTCAACTAGGACAATAGCATGTCCAAGCAATGAAAATAGGTTCTTGGGGAAGGGGTGAAAACATGAAATATTGCAAGTTTTTTTAGACTTGCCAAGGCCTATAGTATATAAGTAGATATAGAGTATATCTGTAGTAGTAATAAAATTTCCTGGTAAGGGGAGTAATTAGGAAAAAAATACCTAGAATGGCACTTTAGGGGACAATAATGAAAAAAAGGTTGAGATCCACTGAAACAAAAGATGGAAATTCATAATGGGCACATCATATGTAATACAAATCCATCCTTTTATTTTATTTTATTACTGAAAAATTTATTGGATATGCTACTTTCGCAGAATTTAACAATAATTCAAATAAATCAATAGCACATTATCTGGCCTAGAGTGGATGTCACTGAAAACTGAAGAAATGCATATTCATACCAAAAAGGTATATATAAATTCAATTATAATGAAAGAATGATAAAGAAGAATCAGTAACATACTGATGTATTTGCATATGATCCTTTTATTGAAACTTGTATTAAAATAATTTAAATTTATAAAAAACAGTATCCTTCAAGAATTCTTTTAATTCTGAAAATATGATTTTATAAATCTATTGCAAGCATATGATTTCTAATATTATTAAAGAGCATGTCCACATATAGCAAGCATATTTTGTACTATTTTATAATATTGTTTTTATTTTTTGAAGGAAAAAAATTAATTGTGTTTTGTTTATTTCTATTCTACCTATTATTTTGTTAGTGACTCAGCTAAAAGAAATGTCTCAATTCTCAATGCTCTTGGTTTTATGATGGGAGAGGAGGGAGTATTAGTTTCTCATTTCTAAAATTTGATAACCAATAGCTATTGGGAAACAATAAACAGAGCAAATAGACAACCTACAGAATGGGAGAAAATATTCACAAGCTAGACATCTGATATAGGACTAGTAACCATAAACTACAAATAACTCAACCAAATCAGCAAAAACAAAAACAAACCCAAACAACAAACAACCCCATTACAAAGTGAGCAAAAGAGATGAACAGAAGTTTTTCAAAAGAAGAGAGACAAATTGCCAATAAATATATCAAAATATGTTTAACATCACTAACCATCAGGGAAATGCAAATTAAAATCATAATAAGACATCACCTTATCCCAGTTAGAAAGGCATTTATCAAAAAGTCCCAAAACAATAGATGCTGGTGTAGATGCAGAGACAAAGGAATGCTTATACACTATTGGTGGGACTGCAAATTAGTACAACCCCTATGGAAAACAGTATGGAGATCCCTCAAAGAACTAAAAGTAGACCTACTTTTTGATACAGCAATACCACTACTAGGTATCTACCTAAAGGAAAAGAAATCTTTCTGTCAAAAAGACATCTGCACTCCAATGTTTATAGCAGCTCAATTCACAGTTGCAAAGATGTGGAATCAACCAATGTGCCCATCAGTTCACGAGTAGATTAATAAAATGTGGTATATGTATACCATAAAATACTACTCAACCAAGAAGAAGGATGACATACTGTCTTTTGCAACAATATGGATAGAACTGGAGGCCATTCTCCTAAGAGAAGTATCTCAACAATGGAAAAATAAACATCACATGTACTCATTATTAAATGTGAACTAACCAATGAGCACATATGTACCCAAAGGGAAATAAAATCCAGTGGAAATCCAGCAGCAGGGAAGGGGGAGGTTGGGAGGGGCAAAAACCTTCCAGATGGATACAATGAACATATCTGGGGGACATGAACACCTATAGTCATGACTCAAACATTATGAAAGTGATCCATGTAACCAAAAATGTTTCTACCCTCTTAATATTCAAAAAAACATTGAATTCAGATATAACATAGATGTTAGAATTATCAGACAGGGAATTTAGCTATGTTTAATCTAGTAAGGGCTCTAGTGGAAAAAGTAGAAAATATGCAAGTACAGGTGTATAATGTAATTAGAGAGACAGAAACTATAAGAAATCATAAAAAATAGAAATCAAAAACATTTTAACCAAAATGAAGAATGCCTTTGATGAGCTCATCAGTACACTCAGCACAGCTAAGGAAAGAATCAGTGAGCTTGAAAATTGCTCAATAGAAACTCCCCAACCTGAAATGCAAGAAGAAAAACAAATGAAACAAACAAGCTAACAAATAAAATAGCAGAACATTAAAGAACTAAGAGATAATCCTAATTGAAATACCAGAAAGAGAAAAAAGAGAGAAAAGAGCAGAAAAAACATTTGAAACAATAATGGCTTAGAATTTCCCCAAAGTAATGACAAACACTGAATCAAATACCCAGGAAGCTCAAGGAACACCAACCAGGGTAAATACATCATATTTAAACTGCAGAAAACTTAAGACAAAAATAAAATCTTGAAAGAAGCCAGAAGGGGGGGGGAATGCCTTACCTATAGAGGAAAAATAACAAGAATTACAGTACTTCTCTTGTCAGCTATGCAAGCAAGGAGAAAGTGAAGTGAAATCATGAAAATATTGTAAGAAAAACCCACCAGCATAGTTTTATGTTTAGCAAAATTATCCTTCAAAAGTGAAGGAAAAAATAAAGTGGAAGAGATGGAATAAAAACAGCCAACCCATTCTAATTATTCAGCATTATACTCCACAAAAGGCAGGCAGCTGTTCTTGTGGTTAAAATATGCTTCTGACTGCTCTATAATTGTATTTTTTATTCCAAAGTCCCCCTTTATCCAGTCTACTATACTTCTCATATGTTTCATAAACTTTGGCATCAACAATAGCCACTACCATTTCTTCCTTAGCTGAGTCTTTCTTTCGCTGTTGGTGTTACAGTGAGTAAGGTTCACCCCAGGTCTTCCACATTAGAAACAAGACTCTTGTGATGGTTAAACTGCTTAAATCTGCCACAGTGGATAAGACTGATCAACTATGAACGAGTAATTTAGATCACTGGATATTTCTGAATGACCCAATGTAATCACAAATGGAAATCACAAATGGAAAAAGACTGTGATTTATTAAATGAAAATCAAATCATTGTTTCTCTGTCTAATTTGAAGCAAACATGTCTGAACTAAAAGAGTTGCTCAGTTGGTGTAATTTACAAAAGGGGTACCCTCTCAGTCCAATTCTGTAGAGTTCCTCTAGACACTATATGTAGGGGACTTAGTCACTGTGGAGCTGAGGACTGAAGTGAATGTTCTCCCCAAGGCCTAAAGAGAATATCTTCCACAACAGTCTTACATTTTTGCTCTCTGATCATCTGTGTTCACTAAACAAATGTCTGACTCTTTACTTGGCATTCCTAAATATCCTTATTTTGGAAAGACAATGTCATGAATGGGGGAGAGAAGCACAATGGTCCCTAGAGAATTTTAAATGAATCAATCGAAAGCCCTGTTCATATACAGTGTAGTTTATGAGTTGACAGATACATATTCAGAAATATAGTTTGACCAGTTCCAGGGTGTAAGAGGTTGATGGCCACTGGGCAATTGTCAAGATAGTGTTATCCTATTAAGACTCCTTGAAGGTCAGACATTCAGCCTCCTCCTGGCAAAGAACTCAGCATCTCTGTTTGCTCTCCTATTTCTTAAGCCACAGCAAACCTTATAATAATACTCATTTATGCTTACTGTGCTTGCATGTACAATATTGTATTTGATGTGCCTATATAGCCCTATAAGGTGAGCAGGCTAAGAGGTAGTATGTCTATTTCAGAAGCAAGGAAAGTAAATCTCAAAGTGGGTAAATAGTCATCCAAAGTCACACAGGATATATGTGTCAAAGGCCAAATCCTGTCTTCTATTCAGTAATCCATTTATCTTCTCAAAGAATATTCTTTGGAGTATTAGCTATGTGACATTGTCTATTTAAAAATTCCTAATCATATTTTTTAAAAAACTGCATATTACTTTTATCATTTAACAATCAAAAACAAAAATCCTCAAGACAAATAAAGGTTGCCAGAAATCTTCTGCAGAGAAATGACAGCATTTCCCAATCATACTTAATTTCTGAAACAATTTTTCTCATACATCTATTAATATTGCTCCCCCCACCAAAAAGAAAAGATAAAAAGAATATACTTGGAAATTTTTCAGTACATCATTCTCGCTATTTCCACTGCTACCTCTGTGGTGGAAGCTGCCATCATCTCTTTCTTGACAAAAGTAACAGTCTTCTAACTATTAATAGTTCTCTGTTTCTGCCCTTATTCCCTTTGCTAGAGAGCGTATTGTGCTCTCCAAAACCCATTTCCTTTTCCTCCTGAACACAGATGTAGACAGCATCTCCCAGCTTCCTCTGCTGTTAGGTTCAGCATGTGATTGAATTCTGGCCAGTGAATTATAGTGGAAATAATACGCACTGGTTTTCAAGGGCTCTCCTTCTCTCTTCTTCTGATGATCAAAGAAGTAGAAGGAGGTAGCAGACACTCTAGGGTTGAAACTTAGGGAGCCAAAGACAAACAAGCCTGAGTCCCTTACCAACTACTTGGAGCAGAGTCCCTCTCTGCCACAAACTCACGTTCATTTAGTTATATGATTAAGCTAAAAACCAAATGATTATTGTCTTATGCCACTGATATTTAAGGCTTTTTTTAACATTCACCTAATTTGACTAACACACCCCCCCTCTATTCTTTACATGTTAGCCAGATTGATATACTAAAAGGTAAGTCAATTCATGTCATTCCCTTGGCATCCTTAAATGGTTTCCCAAATCACTCAGATAAAAAACAAAGTCCTCAGAATGGCTCTCAGAGCCCTGTATATCAGGCCGATTGCTACCTCTCTTACCTTGTTACCTACTACTCCTTTTCTCATTTGTTCCTCTCCATGTCACGCTAACTTAATTGCTGTGTGAAAACATTTCCACATCAGTGCCTTTGCATCAGTTGTCCTTCCTGCCTGGTATACTTTTGTGTAGATACTGTCATGGCTCACTCTCTCACCCACTTCCTGTTTGCTCAATCCTTTTCTTTGTGACTTTTTTCTTGACCACCTTATTTAAAATTGCTGCTGAAGCCCCCAAACTCACCTCAGAACATCTTGTCACACTCCCTTGATTTATACATTTTTCTCCACAGCACCTATCACCATCTAAATTATCTTTTAACTTTTTTAAAACTGCCAGCCTCTCCTCCAGAATTAATCTCCATGAAGGCAGGTGCTTTTGCATTGTATATGCCAGTCACTACTTAATTTCTAGCGTCTAGCCCAAATAATTAATTGAATGAATCCATGAATGCAATTGGTTAGAAAACTGACATTTCTATATAATGTGAAATTGAATGATTTATTTCCTCTAGGCATATCTGGTAAACACATTTACTTTAAATTTCAGTATATGTTCATTATGTTCTGAGAAGTTTGGGATAGTGATTTGATAATGCTAGATTACTATCAAAACAACTATAAAGACTATGATTGATATCAAGATGGAGTGCATGAGAATGACTGTAAACTTTTCCAAAGATGAAATTCTATCTTGATTATGTGTTCCAAATTAAATTTGTGGAGTAGAATGTCTAGTGCATGCATATATATGTTTACTATCTTTTGAGAATCCTTAAACTAAAAGGAGTAAATTGGAACAAAATAATCTGGCATTTGCCTCTGATATTAAGACCCCTAATTTTCCCACAAAGTGTGCTATCTTGTCAGACATCAGGACCTTCAGCATATTGGATGTTTCAAAACAATCCATATGAGTGTGATCATACTAATGAAACCAAGTAGACACTCATTTTTGACATGGATGCTTTTGTTATTCTAGCTCCTGAAACTTGCAAAGTAAATGCCAAATACCAATTAATGACCAGTGTAGTGTGATGCCTATGGGGCACATTTCTGATAGATACTGGCAAGCTCCCAATTTATTTTCATATTGCCCGATATTTGATTACAATGGCTTTCAGAAGCTAAAATTCTTAATTTTTTTCAAAGCAAGTATTGGCAACTGACAATGTCTAACTGTATTCCCAAAGCTACACATATTCAGTAAAAGACATTCTGGATGGGAAAGGTTATATTCAATTATCCCTGCCTAAAGTAATCCCAACTAAGACAAGAAAGGAAAGGTATCCAGTGAAAGGTGCTTATCATGCCAGCTCATAGTGGGGAAGTGAATCTTAATCCTCTTGGAGAACTTCTGAAGTGTAGGACATACATATCCCTGAGAGATATTCAACTTTACAGATGAGGGAGGCAGGATATCTATACACTGACTACTGTCAGTCACTGATTAAAGGTTGCTCCTAGCAGGCTTAATGACACATCACTTCTGGGCTGCCAAATGGGTGGGAAAATGGACTTCAGGAGTGAGAGGAAGTCCTCAGGCATTTCTTTGCCTATCATGTTGGCAGTGGGGAAATCAGCCCAGCATGCACTGTAGGGGTAAGGGTGAAGTGACACAGGCAGAACACTGACTGTATCTGCTACCGATGTTGAGAAGTACTCAAGAAGCGATAGCTCCTGGGATGAGCTTTGGATGAGGAATTGTAAGGTTCCCCACTTTTCCTTGTTTTCTTTCTTCATCCTGAGCCAGAAATAGAGTGCCTTGACAGCTCTGTAACCTCTGCAGACTTGGACATTCTTAGTCACTGATAAAGTTATTTAGGTCGTTACCAGAAAACACTGAAAGATTAGCCATGTTGCTAAATAGAAACTAGCTTCAGCCCTGAGCCAAATTAGTAAACAGGCATATAAATTCCGTAACTCCACTCCCTAAGTTACAGACATATATAGGTAGACATTTCTTTTCTACCTGTCTGTTGCTAAGACACGCTGCAGTCTCCTCTGTTTGTAAGTTCCCCTAATAAATGTTTTGGATTGATTATCTTGGCATAAGTGCTTCTTTCTTTGGATCTCAACCAGCCCCTTCTTGAGATGGTTTGGGGCAGTCCCTTGCAGGAAATTCTTGCTGCCAATTTTGGGATGATTCTGGTTGTGGGTTCAGCTAGACAATACAAAGATGAGGGTATAAGGACAATCCCTGATGACGAAATTCAGAATATGGTTGTATCATTAAGCTCAGAGTTTATGAGTGGTAAGAGATCATATTAGAGAGGCATCAAGCAATTAAATACTAAAGGGCAGGGAGTTTTATTTTGTTTTTGTTTTTATTTTTGTTTCTTATAGCTGTTTACTCACATTATATCCCTCATGCATAAAATTTACATTTTGTATATTGACATATTTATTAACTGAATGAATGATTTCTCCAACTAATTCCCAAATTTTCACATATTCCCCCAACACTGTTTTTTCCCAATATATCTGGCTTACTTCCTTTTGGATGACTGTCATATTTTCCTGCTCATCAGTTAAAATTCAGTTTATCACTTTTTTTCCATGACTTCGACCTCCTCTGGAAATATGCATTTTAATTTTACCATTTTCAGTTTTGTCTCCCTCACTAGAAGTTGTAGAGGAACATTTTACTCTCATCTTTCTTCTATACTTAATGTCAAAGTTACCAGTTTCTGCCCTTTCTTTCTTTAAAACACCTTTGAGTACTTAAGAAGCGATAGCTCCTGGTATGAGCTTTGGATGAGGATTGTAAGGTTCCCCACTTTTCCTTGTTTTCTTTCTTCATCCTGAGCCAGAAATAGAGTGCCTTGACAGCTCTGTGACCTCTGCAGACTTGGACATTTGAGTTTCACTCCTTCTTCCCCATTGTCATTGTTAGCACAGTAATACTCAGACTCACCAAATCACACCTTCTGATTGGTCAATATATCTCCATTTACTCACCCCTAATGTCTTCTATAATGTCCTCATGGGCTATTTTTCCAAGAAGATATTTTTCTTATATTATTTCTGCTCATGTCAAGTAACAGTAGTTATTTGGCTTAATGCCATAGTTGAACTATATCTATTCTCATTCTTATTCTTCTCTACCCCAGGCTGTGGAAATTTAGTTGTTCTGGGAAGAAAGAAGTTAAAGTAGTTTGTCTGTGGTTTATCTTTCTCTTTTTCTCACTCTGATTAACAAGAGACATACTCAGGTAAAGAAGCAAGTGACCTAAGAAATCTTTACAAACATGCTGATAAAGCACTTCCTGGTAAATAAACTAATGATATTTACTGGAAAGAGAGTGCTTATCTATAGAATGCTCTTAGCAGGATGACCCTGGTTTAGAATTGTCTATGGTAGACAAACCTAGAATCTGTGGATTTTTAAAGCATAGCTCTGTGGATATTGTCATATAAGCCCTAGAACAATTTGGATATAAAATGCAGATGTTTCATAACCTAAAATTACTCAGTAGCTGAGGTAATCTGTAAACCTTTGAATCCTTTGTGTTGGAATGCATGTCTCTTGCAGCAAAGAAAGACCTGGAAGTCATAGAGAATATCTTAGACTTCTCCCTTTTTTATCCATATTTTTTCATTGCTTGTATATTTCAAACTATTGGTAAAATTTAAGACTGGGTAGGTTCTCTGATCTAACACATCTGATTTGACAATCCGATCTTTTGTATTAGCTCAGAGCACAATATTAACATTCATCTTTCCCTCATAGTTCAGAGGCAAATGAGACAGAAGAAGTAGGGTGGATTATAAAACCTGGCTTTAATATGCATATGTAATGGGTTTCATAATAGCTTAGCCTGGAATTAGTATCTAAATAACAGAGTGGCTAAGCTGGGCAGCCACAGGCCATCCATATAGGAGCAGGCTACTTACTCGATCAGTGAGTAGTTCAGAATACTTATCTGATTATAAAAGATAAAAGCAAGAAGGGAGCTCAAATTACCAATCAGGTAAGTCATTCCTCCTCCATAGGAGAGGAGAAACTGTCAGGTGGAGGAAAGGCCAACAGTGTTACTCTTCAAAATCTCTCCCAATGGAAGTCCCTGCTATGCCCTGAATGTTTGTGTCCCCTCAAAATCCATATGTTGAAACCTAATCCCCAGAGTGACGGTATTAAGAGGTGGGGCTTTTGGGAGGCGATTACATGATAAGAGGACAGCCCTCATAAACGGGATTAGTGTCTTTAAAAAGGAGCCCATGGAAGCTTGTTTGTCCCTTCTCTATGTGAGGACACAGCAAAAAGGCACCGTCTATGAACCAGAAAGCAAGCTCTCACCAGACCCAAATCTGCCAGTGCATTAATATTGGACTTCTCAGCCTCTAGAACTGTAAGAACTAAATTTCTGTTGTTTATAAACTACCTAGTTTATGGTATTTTGTCTTAGCAGGCTGAATGGACTAAGGTAGTCCTCTCTCAAAAGACTCAGCTGTGGCTTGAAATAAACTGAGCTTATTACAAAAACTCCCTTTCCCGTTCAAAATCTGAAAAAAGATTTACAGAAAAGGTCCTGATTCAGAAGAATTTAGCTTCAAAACCAAGATTAGTTTTGTTGCTGATTCTACCTGTCACCAGTTATTTAGTGGATTAATACTGGATCAGCGCAAATTGACCAAGGGGTTGACCAAAAAAAAAAAAAAAATGCTGGTCAGTACTCTGATCATTGGTTTCATGCTGGATTCCCACAGTTCTGAACCCCAGACTCATTGCAGGAGTCCTTGGTTTATGTTCCCTTATCTCATAAGAACTGAGCCTTATTGTGTTGAATTTTCTGGACTGAATTTTGTACAGTTGATTTTTCCTATACCATTCTGATATTTCCACACAGAGACTATTTCAACTGCTTGGATGTAATATCATTTTGACCTGACAATCCAGAGTTAATCTGCATATTACATATCCTTCCAGTATTGCCAAATATTTATATTATATCTTCATTATTTGATATCCATTGGATCTCTTGTCCTAAAAAACATCTTAATCCTGACCTTTTTTGAGATGACCTCTCCTATCATCATCCTCAGCAGTAAGTAGTGATTCTATCTCAAGCACTAGGTGCTGAAGGCCGCCATAGTTTGACTCATGTCCTGTGCACAACCATGTTTCCCTCTAGCTCCTAACATATGTCTCTGTACATAACTTTATGTTTCCTGCTAGGTAGGGCTTGGCCCAAAATCTTAAAGTTGAAGAAGTGTAGAGTAGTTAGGAAAACATCTCTAAATCTCTCATTTCACAAATGAGAAAATGTGGTTCAAGAGATATACAGTCAGTTGCTCAAACTAATACTAACTTTAAAATCAGATTTTCTGATCCCTTAGTATAATGCTCTTCCAAAAAAATGGAAAAGAGATTCTATCTTCTAAGTGGTTGTTTTCATTTCTATTCTTCATCCACCTGTACTTATCTTTCAAATTCAAGCCCAAGTCTCACTCATCACTTCTATGCTTACTTCTATTTAATCTTATTTCTCCCATTTTTAATTGTATGTAGTTATTTCAATGAATTTAGATTATAATTAGTCTCTTATTATTTGTGTGTAACATTTTTTCCGCCTTGAGGCAGAAGACATGACTTACACTTCATGGGTAATTCTCATTTCAGTTACTGAAATGTCAGCTATATTTAGAAAGAAAATCTTACCTTTTATACACACTCTGTTTTGTCTTTTTATTATTTCCTTTAAAATAAAGTGCTTGTAATAAGATTGTAGGTTAATCACATGTTTAAATGCGTAACCCTTTATTAAAAACCTCCAGTTAGTTTTTTCATTCTTTTTGCTTCAAGGGGAAATGTGTGATTTTGTATAAGATAAAATAAAGAATCATTAACATAATGAATGCATTAGACCCTCATAATCTTACCACTTCAACATGATGCTAATTAGTAATCTTGAAATTACTAAATGATTGGCATACTAGGGTTCACTGCTTGACATGTACTTTTCCATGCTGAGAACAAAACACACACTCAGTATGCCTCGGCACTGACAAATGAAAACTACAAGTCAGTACATTCATAATTTGCAATGAATGGTTATTACCAAGACTCATTATTTAAAGAGGAAAAGTGGTATTATATGATTAAGTATCTTAACCAGTCAGGTCAGTGAAAGTACAAATTTGTCAATTACATCTATAATTCAAATTATATCATTTCTTAATGGCCAACACTAAATATGAATTATAAGCACTTAAGTTTTCTTCTTGCTTGATTAGCAAGATATATTACTAAAATTGTAGTTACAACAACAATAACAATATAAAATGTTTTAAGGACTTACTTGGGCCAGGCACTTGGCTAGATGATTTGCATGTCTCTCAAACCCTTCTAACATCCCTCTGACATAAATATTTTATCCCCATTTTACAAGAAGCTAAGATGCTCAGAGGTTAGGTAATTTCATAATCCATATTTTGCACAGAGATCAGTTTGTTGCTTTGTATTGCTGTGTCTGTTTATATATTTTCCCACATTTTAGGGATAATACTACATACTTTCTAGAGCTATTATAGGAGTTAATAGAGGAAAATGGATGTTAAGATGTCTAACAGTCTGAAAGTATTAAAGTAATATATTTAGGATACTCTTTGCATTCTCTTAGTCCTGTTTATGCTCACTGGTCACTGCTCAAAATGTGGTCCCCAGAGCACCACCTGGATACTTGTTAGGAAAACAGAATTTTATTTATTTATTTTATTTATTTATTTAACCTCCAAATAGCTGGGACTATAGGCATTCACCACCACAGCCAGCTAATTCTTTATATTTTTAGTTGCCCAGATAATATCTTTCTATTTTTAGTAGAGATGGGATCTCACTCTTGCTGAGGCTGGTCTCAAACTCCTGACTTCGAGCAATCCTTCTATCTCAGCCTCCCAGAGTGCTAGGATTACACCACCATGCCTGACCAGAAAAACAGAATTTAAGGCTTCCAGACATACTGAGTCAGAATCTGCATTTTAGTAAGATTGTCAGCTAGTTCCAATGCACATGAAAGATAGAAAAGTACTATTGTATGCAGTAGAGATATGTAAGAGATGGGTAGAACAGAGTGGAACGCTTTATGCCTTTTGTATTTGGCCTTGTAGAAACAATTAAATAATCATCTGTCTTTATCTAACAACATCGCTATCTTTGCAAATTTAACCCTATCAAGTAAATTTATCAGAAAAAAATAGGCTGGGCGCAGTGGCTCACGCCTGTAATTCTAGCACTCTGGGAGGCCGAGGCGGACGGATTGCTCTAGGTCAGGAGTTCGAAACCAGCCTGAGCAAGAGCGAGACCCTGTCTCTACTATATATACAAAGAAATTAATTGGCCAACTAATATATATATAGAAAAAATTAGTGGGGCATGGTGGAGCATGCCTGTAGTCCGGTTACTTGGGAGGTTGAGGCAGAAGGATTGCTTGAGCCCATGAGTTCGAGGTTGCTGTGAGCTAGACTGACACTATGGCACTCACTCTAGCCTGGGCAACAAAGCGAGATTCTGTCTCAAAAAAAAAAAAAAAAAAGAAAAGAAAAGAAAAAAATAAAAGCACAAACTAAGAACCAAAGGATGCATAGCAAAGGAAAGAAAAATTTCAAAAGCTTAGAATATGAAAGTGGTGGAATTCAGGGATGCATAACTGCATTTCTCTTTTTCCCACTGAGATCAAAGAACTTATTTTCACTTGTCAATACATTGTAATTCTGGCTGTGTTTACCACTCCAGGTCCTACAGATTGCAAAGAGAATTTTTAGAATTATACTGATGACAAAGTAGTGACAAGACAATCTCAGGATCTAAAAAGTGTAGCAAAATATGATTTAACTTGTATAGTGTTAATCTTGAAGGTAATTAGAAATGATTGATTAAAGAAGTTAAGTTGTCCTCAGAAGAATTACATACAAAGGATAAGCTCATTTACTTTCAAAAAGCCAGTTGGTAAATGATTATAAAATATGCCAAAACAGTATAGCAACTTTAATATAGCAACTTCCTAGGTGAGGAATATTCTTATTCTCCATCTTGGTTTAAAAAAAAACATCATCATTACTCTATTTTCCCCCTACAATCTTTTCTTAAATCCAAATTTTAAGTTTGCTACTAGATCTATGTAGCTCTCAGTATAGAAATGTTTGATTTGTATACAGTAAGTACTTCTGTATATTATTCACTTGCATACCCAAAATACCTTGTAGCTATTTAACATTCAAGCTATGATATGGCAGAGCTGTGTATCAATCTATATGTCACTTTATTTCTGTCATCATTTTGATATGTAGAGCAGTGTTCGTGCAGCAAATTGTGTATTTTATTGCCTCTTAACTGTTTATTAATTTGAAAAATCAAAGTTTTGTTAACAAATATGTCTCAAAATGTAATGCATCTGAGATAAAAATAAAACAGAACTAAAAGAGAAGTTGATTTTACTTCAGCAGACTTACCATATGTTTAATACAAAGTAATGAGAACCAAATTAGAGATTATTATGGAATACAGAATATAAAATGTTGAAAATTCCTCAGAATGTGACAACTTTGTTAGAAGCCTAAAATAGATAGATGAGGACAATTTTAATCCTTGACATAGTTTTATCAATTCCTACTTGATACTAATATTGCACTCTGCAGATTGCAATTTTTTCCCCACTTACATAATTATCTCACCCTTGGGAGTGGGTGGTGTCCCAGTACCTTGCCCACTTGTATCATGCCAAAATAAAGTTTGCCAGTAGTTAACAAGGTCTTCAAGATCTTCCTTATTTACATAAGAGCAATACACTAGCTTCGTTAATATTAGCTTCCTCTGAAGGGAACAATTTATCTTTTGTGATGTGTTGAAATCAGCCTCAAAGAGCTGTATCACTAATTTCAGGTAGATGAAAAGAAAATGGTCTGGTAAAAGATAGGTAGCATTAATTGGGGTATTTTGTGTGTCAGAAACTATGCTAATCTCAGTACAAGAATCATTTAATGTAATCTACTCAATACCTCTTGAGGAAAGTACAGTTAACTTACAGATAAGGCACAAAAGGAGCAGAGGGTTTCTATCGCTTTTCCCAGGAAGTACACAGGGTGCAAACACCCAAGCGATTCTCATTGTAGCAAACTTTCTTAACCATTTATAGTACATGATGCCAAGTGTTTATCATGAGTTATCTAATTTAATCCTTACTCTATGATGTAAACTTATAGTTTCACACACAGAGAGAAATTAATGATACAACATAATTTTTTCTCACCCTCATATCCAATCAATATTTAGGTCCTATTTAGTCTGTGATAGATAGATAGATAGATAGATAGATAGATAGATAGATAGATAGATAGATATACAGACAGGCAACCATGAGCTCACAATAGTCTTTCTAATCCAACTATTTTCTTCTACTCTTATACTTCTCCAAACAATCTCTACACAGAAGTCAGAGTGCTCACATCAAAAAGCAAATCCCATTATAGGAAAAAAATCATTTTAAAACTCTTCAATAGCTTCTAACAGCCAGCTGAAGGACAAAGTAAGCCATCAGTACATTGAACAAAGACTTATAGTTGTAGAAGCAACTTTGTTATTGTCTCCCTCTCCATTTAAATCTGCTTAGTTGAGGGTGGGGGGTTCCCTATGTCTGGTACTTAATGAAAAATACAACATTTATCTTCACTTTTAGCATGTAAAGTAGTGATTAGGCTCATGTACTCTGGAACCAGATTCTTTGGGTTAATTCTCAATAACCTTGGGCAAATCATTTAACTGTGTGCCTCAGTTTTCCCCTTTATAAAGTTCAGAATGTTATCAGTTCCTACATTTTATGGTTATTGTGAGAATTAAAGGAGGTAAGATACATAAAAGTTTTTAGAACCATGTCTGGCACACAGTAGGTGCTACATGTGTGAGTTATACTGTTATTAGGGAATGAGAAAAGTTGGTGACTTTAAAATTTGGGGTAACTGTATTCAAAAACACAGTTTAATTTTGTAATTATAAATGCCTACCCCATGTGGTTAATCTAGATTTCCAATTTTGTTAGACTGTAAAATCTCTTTTACTTCCCTTTCCTATCACCTGTCAGCTACTCTTTCTATTTCTCCTCTGGGGCTGAAGAGGAGGAAGAAAGGAAAGGTGAGAAGAACACCAAAGTTCTTACTTGACTGAAATTATTGTAAGATGGTTCAGCAATTCTGAGCCTGACAGGTGTTAACATTTTTCTTTCCCTTATGGAATGCTTTTGTGAGTCCTTGGCAGATATCACAAGAGAAAGTTGAGTACACTGAGAATATTTTACTGAACAGCCTGAGGCACAGGCAATATATGTTCCTCTAGTTGTTTGTCCCCATTGAGCCTCAAGTTTTCTGGCTTTCTACCCATCTCTTGGAGACAACACATGTCTATAGTCAATATCTTAGGCAGCATTTACTATGGATCCAAGATCTCTCTCTCTCTTCAGATCTACCATCAGTTGCTAGTAGAGTAGCTCGAGTAGCTAGAAGCAAAGTTCTCTTCTTGGGCTCCCATAACATCCTTCATTTCTCATATTATTAAACTTGCCATTGCCTTTTGCTTAATCCAGACAAAAGTTCAAGAAGAAGGTGATTTTATACTTTGCACATTTTCCCCTTTAAACAACTTCTTGTGACGAATGACCTTTTAACTAAATTTTACTGCTGTTAAAGCTACTTCATTGTATTAAAAATCCCAGTCCAGTCTGATATATTATAAAAACCATAAGATTTCATACACTTTCATCCTCTCTCTTCCAGTATGGCTTGAAATAGACAAGACAGTCATTACTTTTTCTCTTTACCTTCCTTGAATTTTTATTCCCACTGCCTCTGACTCCTCCACTTGGGATGGAGAAGAGATGAGGCACAGAGAAAAGTTTAAATGACTGGCACAGTTACCATACGTCATTGACAACCTTTATAGGGCCTGATGTCCAAAACCTGTTTGTTTTTTCTTCTGTAGGGTACTTGTGAGAACCCTCCACTAGACACATTTTTGTTATTCCTAAGAATGGGAAGCCTCCAAAATCAGGACATTTTAATAATAATAAGCACATTCTAAATGATCTTTAGATATTTTAAGTTTTCAGATAAAATCAACATGTATTCACCACCCAATATTTAAAGATAATTTTTGCCAAAATAAAGTTATCCAAAAATCACCATCTGGCTGGGTGCAGTGGCTCATGCCTGTAATCCTAACGTGTTGGGAGGCTGAGACAGAAGGATCACTTGAGATCAGGATTTTGAAATCAGACTGAGCAACATAGTGATATACCATCTTTATAAAAAAAATTAAAAAATAATCAGGCATTATGTTGTGAATCTGTGGTGCTAGCCACTCAGGAGGTTGAGATATGGATATCACTTGAGCAGGAATTTGAGGTTGCAGTGAGCTATGATGATGCTCTGTATTCTGTCTGACCCTCTCTCAAAAAAAGAAAAAAAAATCACCCCTTGATACCTGAGAGAAAAATACATCAACTTGAAAATTGAGTAATTGAGGTAATAAATTGGAAGACTGGACCATGCTAATTTAAAAATACGAATTGTTTATGATTCTGTACCAGCAATCAAACATCAACAACTACAATTGTTGACTGAATGTATAGCTGAATACATAGCTGAAGAATATATAGCTGAAGTACTCTTTTACAAGGAATACCTGGAATAATTACCATATTACAAATACACTAAAACGTTTTTGGCCACTGCTATAGATTTCTTTTTACTATACTTATTACAATTCTTAAAAATCACCAGAATCATTACCAAAAAAAAGTGTTTTTTGTTTGCTAAAAAGAAGCTATTTGTTTAGGTTCTCTTTGCCTAGCATGTGATGAGGAAACACTATGTTCATTTGTAAATTATTTAAAACTTATTAAATGGCCAGTTCCAAATCACATCTTACCAGGATGGGAGAAAAGACAATTGACCATACTGTCAATATCTTCAATTACTTTGATACCAACAAAGCTCTTAATATAGACTCCTAACACCAATGGTATGGATGTTTTGAGTTTTGGATTTACTGGCCACAAAAGTTTTGCCATGAAATTAGGAGCACCTGAGATGAGAACTATTCTATTTTGGACATTAGGAGGAAAGCCATTTTACTAAAATTCATTGAGATAATTTTTTTTTTTAATTTCAGGATATTATGGGGGTACAAATGTTTGTTTACAAGTAATGCCTTTACCTTGCCCAAGACAGGGCAAGAGGCATGCCTTTCCCCCATACAGTACACACAGCATCCATTAGTTGTGAGTTTACCCACTCCAACTCCCACCTGACTGACACCCAATGAATATTACTACCATGTGAGCACATGTATGTTGATTAGTTAGTACCAATTTGATGGTGAGTACATGTGGTACTTATTTTTCCATTTTTGTGATATCTCACTTTGAAGGATGGGCTTAAGCTCTATCCAGGATAATGTAAGATGTGCTAGATCACTATTGTTTTTTGTAATTGAGTAGTATTCCATAGTATATATATACCACATTTTATTAATCCACTCGTCATATTGATGGGCACTTGGGCTGTTTTCACATCTTTCCAATTGTGAATTGTGCTGCCATAAACATTCAAGTGAAGATGTCTTTATTGCAGAATGTCTTTTTTTCCTTTGGGTGGATGCCTAGTAGTGGGATTTCTGGATCAAATGGTATTTCTATTTTTAGCTCTTTGAGGTATCTCCAAATTATTTTTCCACATGTATTCCACATTGCATTAACCTTCAGTCCTTCCAGCAGTGTAAGAATATTCCTATGTCTCCACATCCACGCCAGCATTTGTTGTTTTGGGAATTTTTGATAAAGGCCGTTCACACTGGAGTTAGGTGATATCTCACTGTGGTTTGATTTGCATTTCCCTAACGATTAGAGATATTGACCATTTTTTGTATGTTTCCTGGCTATTATTCTTCCTTCTTTTGAAAAGTTCCAGTTCATGTCCTTTGCCCATTTATTGGTGGGGTTGTTTGATTTTTTTCTTGTTGATTTTCTTAAGTTCTATATAGATTCTTATTATCAGCCCTTTATCAGATGTATAGATAGCACATATTTTCTCCTATTCTGTAGGTTGTCTATTCACTCTAATGATAGTTTCCTTCACTGTGCAGAAACTTTTAATTTGATCAGGTCCGATTTATTTATTTTTGTTGCTGCTGTGATTGCTTTGAGGGTCTTCCTCATAAACTCTTTGCCTAGGCCAATGTCTATAAGAGTTTTCCCAGAATGTTCTTCTATAATTCTTAAGGTTTCATGCCTTAGGTTTAAGTCTAAGAATTCAACCAAAAGACTCCTGGAATTTATAAATGAATTCAGTAAAGTCTCAGGATACAAAATTAATGCATACAAATCAGTCACATTCATATATGCCAATAACAGTCAAGCCGAAATTCAAATCAAAGATGCAACACCTTTCACAATAGCTTCAAAGAAAATTAAATATCTAGGAACATATTTAATGAAGGAGATGAGAGACATATATAGGGAGAACTATGAAACAATAAGAAAAAAATTGTATAAGATGTAAACAGATGGAAAAATCTACCATGCTCATGGTTTAGCAGAATCAATATTGTTAAAATGGCCATATTACCCTAAATGATCTACAGAATTAATACAATCCCTATCAAGGTATCCTCATCATTTTTTACAGATGTAGAAAAAATAATCCTGTGGTTTGTATGGAGCCAGAGAAGACCTCATATAGCCAAAGCAATCTTAAGCAAAAAGAACAAACTGGGGGGTAGCAGTCTACCAGACTTCAAGCTTTCCTTTAAGGCTATAGTAACGAAAACAGCATTGCATTGGCACAAGAACAGAGATATAAACCTTTGAAACCGGACTGAGAACTCAGATATGAAACCATCTGCATATTGTCATCTAATCTTTGACAAAGCAGACAAAAGTATACAATGGGGAAAAGAATCTCTACTCAATAAATGGTGCTGGGAAAACTGGATAACCACATGCAGAAGATTGAAACTGGATCCCCACCTCCCAAAAATTCAACTCAAAATGGATAATAGATTTAAACCTATTGAGAGAATTATATCATGTTTATTTACGCTTAATTATAACAGTGATTTGTCAGTATCCTCACACTAATCCATCAATATTATACAACCATTAATTGTGGTTCACATCTCAAATTTATACATTTTTTAATATAAATATCAAAACTATATGTTTGTAGCAAATGCTTCATTACTATTTTTTTGCTTCATTACTATTTAATACATATATAAGACATACATATTTACATTCTTGTTCTAGAGACCTAAGATAGGTAGGTTAATAAACTGAATTTTAAAAAATCATGACATAGTTGCTTATGAATTATATATAATTCTGTAATTTTCCTTAAGATTTATGTCATCCCCTTAAAACTTCTGAATTTTTGTACAGTGACTTGCACATGCACACTTACAGTTTTAACATAAAAACATGCAAACGATAGTAAACTTTATTTTAAAAATAAATTTTTTTATTTTAATTAAAATTTGCATTTAGGAAATACTTAAACTTGTGTATTCCAAGAAATGACCTTAAACATTCCACCTTTAACCTGAAAAACCAGAGAGTTAGGTCCTTAACATGAGCCTTTGATAGTGTTTATTTTTTCATTCCTAGCATCTTGCTTCCTTCCTAATGTGTGTCAAATTGGCAAGAGTAAAATGAGCCACTGTTTAATCAATTGAAACTCTTTTAATCATAGATACATGAAACATAGTCCAAAACTTTAATTAACTGAGTTATAGTACTAAACATTGATAAGTATTTCCTAATTTTCTATTCCATAACCTATTTATGAATTTGCAAAAATATGTCTAAATAACACAAACCTGGAGGTGAATGGTCTGTCCTTCTTACAGATTTAATATAAGCATCATAAACAGAAAGAAGGTTCACAGCCTATATCTCAAATAAGAAAAGATCAAAGGACAACAAAAAACTGTAGGTTGCATGATATATAAACAATCCCAATATACAGGAGAGCCATGAATTACCATGAACTGGTTATCAAATAATGTACTAACGTTTGCTCTATGTAAATGGTGTGCTGACAGAATACAAGTCAATCATTGTAGTTTGAGACCTTTTACCAAAGTGTCTTCCCAAAAGTTTAGCTAGGGGGTGGTCAGAGAATAAATGTGACCCCCCCAATACCAGAATGGCAGTCTAATTAGGATAGGCCTTAGAATAGGTAACTAACAATAAGGTTCTGTTCAGTCTGCTGACATATATAGATATCACATCAACCTACATGAAAATCTTACTCGTAGACTCCAACACTAAATTAGTAAGACAGGATGTGAACTATCTCTTCTTCCTTGCTTCCCTCCATTTACTTCTAATTTAACATTTCATGAGAAATAGATATCTTAACACTTTTAAAATATTGAGAACATTGACTAAAATTTTAGCACTGAAGTACTCTTCTTATGTGCTACTATTTCTATAAATGCTATGGAGAATAGAATATTTTATTATGAATAGTGATTTGGTTATACTTGGTGGCATGTTTAATGAGGGGGAAAACCGACATATTTAATAGGGACATTTGAAATTCATTTACATGTCTTCAAATGATCTCTGGTTTGTACACTTAATTAGTAGTACTATTAATATATTTTGTGAAATGATATTTTGTTCATCTTTAATACTGGGTTATAGAAAATAATATGTAGGTGATATTAAATTTAAAGGTATGAACAATTTGGCTCAGTCTATTTTAACCACAGCATGGTAATTTCACAGCTTTGAAAGAAAAAAATTTAATTAGGTAGAAAATCTTTATTGACTTTTACTAATTGTCAGATGTTGCATGATTGATTTGTAACCTAGAAAGATAAAAATCATTTTCATTAGTCTATCACTGATCATTGAAAGAAAAATATAGGATTAATATCTCTGGACTCAACAAACTGCTAGTGTTATCCAACAGGGACTCAAACCATAGTATTGATATATCAGAGTTTTCTTTTATGTTTTTAAGGTTTATAAAGATAAATAAGTTAAAAATAATTACAGGTGAATTTAGTTATTATATTGTTTCCATATCCTTAAATAATTATGGTAAATATTACTGAGAGCCAAGACATTCTCTAATTCATTTATATAATCATTCATTCATTCAACAAATATTCCTACATATTAGACACATGATAGGCAATGAGGCAGGATGATAAACCAATATTCAAGGCCCTTTTCTTTGTAAATGTCTATCCACCAGGGTACATAATAGAGATAAAGTAATTATAAACATTTAAATGTGATAAAGGCTATAATTAAGAAAGACCAGATACTATGGGGACAGAGAACCAAGTAACTGATCCATGATTTGGAAGTCAAGAGGAAACTTTCAGAAAATAAAATATCTAATAACCTAACCTGAATAATGAGTAAGAGTGAATTAATTAAAAGGACAGGAAAATGAGATACAAGAAGAGCATGAAAACAATATGGTACGTTAGAAGAACAGAAGAAGGGTTTTCTTTAAGGCTCGAGCATGATCCATGGAGTGGCAGCATGAAGTTGGAGAGGTAAGAAATGGTCATATCATGAAGGGTTTCACAAGAAATGTCTAAGAATTTGGACTTTTTCCTAAAGTAAATGAAAACCAACTGTTATAGCCAGCCTTCAAGATGGTGCCCAATGATCTTTGCCTCCCATTACTCACACCTCTGTGTAGTTTCCTCTGGGAATTAATCAACACTGGTTTATGTGACCAATAGAATATGGCAGAAGTGATAAAGTAAAGTTTGAGATTAGGTCATACAAATCAGTGGGGAATTCTGCCTTCCCTTTCTTTAATCAGTTACTCTGGAGTAAGTTAGCTGCCAGGTTGTAAGGACACTCAAGCAGCCCTGTGGAGAAAAAACAACTTGTCCTCAGCAACTTGATGGCCATGTAAGTAAGCTTTTGGATGTTTATTGCAGCACAATTCACAATTGGAAAGGTGTGGAATAAACCCAAGTGCCCAAAGATACATGAGTGGATTAATAAAATGTAGTGTTGTATACCATGGAGTACTACTTAGCCAAAAAAAAAGTGGTGTAATAATCTTTCGTAGCAACCTGAATGGAACTGGAGACCATTCTTCTAAGTAGCACAATAATGTAAAAACAAACACCAAATGTACTCACTATTAAGTTGGAACTAATCAATCAACACTCATATGCACATATGCAAGTAAAACTCAACAGGAATCAATCAGGTGGGAGGGAGAAGGACAAGATGGGTAAATTCACAAATTCACACCTAAAGGGTACAATGCACACTATCTGGGTGATGGGCACTTACAACTTTAACTCAAACTGTACAAAAGCAATTCATGCAACCCAAACTTTTGTACCCCATGTAATATTATGAAATAAAAAATAAAAAATATTTAAAAAGAAAATAAAGGAACAAAGCATCCCCCAAAAATCTAAAAAACAAAACAAAACAAAACAAACAAAAAACCTCCACAGACTTCTAAATACTTTTTTTGAAATGGATAGCTACTATAAAATTTCAAGTCAAAACTTATGTTTTCCCACTGACAAATTAATTATGAGAAATATAAAATAAGTCCTGTTTCTCTAATGGCAAGGACAGCACAAGTGACCAGAGTAAAAGCAGGTGACCTCTGTGGAGCAGCAGAGGGAATGTTGTGGAAACCAGCATCTTGCTCGCCAATGACAATGACAACAAAGATGATGACAACAGCCAAAACCTTTGTACCTTTTCAGGAAAAAGTCACGGCTCATCATCAGCATTAAACTTCCTCTCAACCTGGAATGTTAGATATGGAATTTGCCATGTACTCATCTCTAAAATCACTCTTATCTGTAAAAGTCTCCCGATGATACAGAGAAATTTATATATGATTTTAGGGGACAGATACTGGAACATTTAACCTTGGGGTTTTTTGTTTGAAAAAGAAATGTTATTCTATCACATTTTTTTTGTTTGTTTCTATGTTTGTTTTCACACTAGGCAATCTTGAATTTACAACATGCTACCATGTAGAGATTACTATAATGCAGTGTATCCATGAAACACAGAAAGTTTGTTGTTACTCTTCTCATCTCATATCTTAGATCAGTCGTTCCCCAACTTGTGGGTCACAAGTCCCCAAGGAGCCTTAGGTTTGCTGCAAGGAGTCTCCTTGAATCCACCCACAAAGTGATAATTGCCTCAAGTTTGAACAAGTAATATTTCCACATAAACAGTATGTTTTCTGTTCTTTTCTAAATGAATATATATATACACACACATACACACACACATATACGTATATATATATAGAGAGAGAGAGCGCGCACGAGCTGCTGTATAAATGAAACATTTAAAATCAAAAAAAAAAAAAAAATGGATCCTCCAGCCTCATTCAAGACTTTATATAAGTGCTGCTCCAACCAGTAAGTCAGTATAACCTGATATGATATTTTAAGCCATAACCACCCTGGAATTGTGGGCCCACAAAAACTATGAGAAAAAAACATGTTTTTTGTTGTTTTGAGCAACTAAGTTTTGATGGGAGTATATATCATTTGTTAATGAATTAACCTACTAAAAGTTTTTAAACAAGTGAGATAACAGGATATTTAAACAGGGAGTGAGTGATATGATCAGATTTTTATTTCAAAAAACTTTTTTGACTACATTGTATAGAAAGACTGCAGTAAACCAAAATGGCAGGTAAGAAGACTATTTCAATATTTCAGGCAAGAAGTGATGGGTACCTCAACGAGGGTTAAAAATTTAGTATTTTATTAATCTTCATTGCTATATTTACATTTACTGCAATTTGTTTAAAATACAAATTCTTTCCAGAAAAATTTTAGAATGACAAATGTAACTTTAAAATCAATTATTTTTTAGCCTTCTCATTTATAATAATTCAACACTGAAAAACTATGGAGTTCTAGAAGTACAAGTGAGTTAGAAGTTTTACTCACTCAACTGTTACCTCTCTAAGCTTTGCCAAGTGAAAATGGAGTCCAGCACTTTTCTGCCTCCTGAAACTATTCAGCAGACTCTAACAAACATCCCCGACGGTGCTAACATGCAATGACCCTGCCACCTCAGCTCCATGAGGACTTCAAAATCTCTGCTGTGGTAGTGTGCTTTAACCATACTCAGCAGCAATTTCTAAAATGATGCACTTTTCTTTGTGAGGTATGTAGCAATGCAACACAATTTGCCAAAGCACAGAAGAGTAAAGTACAGCATTTTTCCTTACTTTCTCTACAATTATCTGTATTGTTTGAGAGACAGACTCAACTGACTCTTCTTTATGGCAAATATCTATTTTCCCTGACTACCAAAGCATATGTAATTTGCATAAATCCCATATGGGATTTGCATAAATTGCAGAGTTTTTTTTTAAAGAGAAAAGTTAGTTTTATTGGGAACTTGCTTAATGCTCTTTACAAACTTACCAAACACCTGCCCGATGATTGGCCCTCTTCTTCATATTTAAGTGACACTTCCAAGGTGTTATGTATTCTCTATCAAAAGACTAGAGAATAATATCTTTAACGTATTAAGGGAGTTTAGAAGTGAACTGAAATGTTAAATGCGCTTTAGTTAGATTTTTGCCTTAAAAAGACTTTCTTAATAATGTCAGAAATGCAAGTTTCCAAAGTTATTCAAAATCTCCTTCACTATATTCATTCATAAAATTCTACCTACTCTGTTCCCTGCATTCTAATTCCCTTTCTTTTCCCACCTCCCTTTTAATAGATACTATACAATTGAAAATAAACTATACCAATTACCTCATCCAAATGGCTCATTTTCACAAATGGGTAAACTGAGCCCCAGATGGATTAAGAGTCTAGACCAATGTAACACCACTTTGTTGCAATGCTACATCTATAATTAAGAGTTTCCTACACCTATTTTCAAGTCTTTTTTGTCTTTATTTTTTCAATTCTGGTTTCCCCTACCATAGTTCACACAGCCATCCCCCTAGTCTGGATAAATGTCAGCATTTCCTTACCCACACTTATGGCCCAGTTCAATTCATTGACCATACTATAAGAAGAGTTATATTTTAACATATAAATCTGAATGTCATTCCATTTTTAATACTTTCCAATTAACTCTTCAATGCCCTCAAGATAAAGTCCAAAATCATTGACTTGGCTTAAAAAGATTCCTTATTTATTTATATCTAAATTATTCAGTTTTTTTTTTCCTCAACTTTGAAAATAAATAAATAATCATAATGGTTAACATTTATGTAGTACCTGCTCTAACAAGTGATGAGCTAAATCCACAGCAGACACATTGCTGAAGTCTTTATAGAAATCATTGAGAGGGAGTAGAGGAGAGTGGTTAAGTGAGTGGGCTATGATGTCATTCTGTGTAGACCCCACTCCTTGCTAAGCCTGTTATTAACTGTGTGTTACTTATCCTCTCTTTGTCCCAGTAGCCTCTCCTGCTGAAGGGAATGAAATAAATTAGTGCCACTAAGCCTGACATAAAGTGAGTACTTAATAAACTTTAGTTATTAATTTTTCTCACAACTCTGTGAGGAAATTACTTTTATTATCCCCGCTTTACACTTGAGAAAATTATCAAGGAGAAGATTTCATTTCAAAATCTTGACAGAACCAAGGATGTGCACTTGTTTATATGGTTAAATGGTTGCTATATGTTATTGTTCTGTGATAGTGCATGATTATCTTGCTGATGGTAAAGCTGCCCAGTGAATAAACTCAGGAGGCAGGCACTAAGAATAAGAAGAAGGGGGTGGGACACTCTCTTTCTTGGTCCTGACTTTATATCTAGGAGAGCATTTCAAAAAAGGAGGTAGATATTATGTAAGTTCTCTTTTCCAGGAAGCAGATGCTGAGCAGAAGTTAGGAGTACAAAATATCTTGGAAAGTAGTATCTGTGAAGAAACAGAAGGATGAAGGATTGGGTAGGAGGGACTGCCAGAATGCAATGCAGATCTGATAAAGTCTCTGCCAGCCCAACAGAGAACTTCAAAGATTATCTATTATAGAAGTCCCCCATTGAAAGGAAATCACTAGGTCCTTCCACAACATTCTTGCTTTGTCATTGACAAAGGCTACTCTAAGGAGAGCAAGACTTCAGCTCAAGCTGAGATGGACCTGAAGGAGTTCACAGATGGTCCTCACAGATGGGCAATGAATCCTCTCTTGAAAGGGGAGCTTATCTGTGCATCTCTGTGGTGTCTGCCATGTATGGTAAGAGCTACTTGATTCCTAGCCAGGAGCAGGAAAGAAAGACTAGACTTCTACCAAGATGTTTTTATCCAGGGATTCCATATGGAACTGGAGAATCACTAAAAATATGAGGAATTATACTAGACTCTGAGTTTGCTTTACAGTTTTCTGACACCTAATTTTAGTAAAGTCTTTCAAATGTCAGTGGTCTTTCAGCACTGGAGAATCAACAAGAATATGTTAGGACCTCATTTAAGTGAGAATATTAAGAAGGAGGCCACAGCACTAGGAACAATTGGTTAGGCAAGTCCTTAATAACCTTTGAGCAACCCATATCAGTTAAGATGGTCTAGGTTGGGCTTCAATAATGAACAATTCTCAAATATCAGTGACTTATAACACTCAGATTTATTTCTCACTTTCCTACATGTCCATTGCTTTTAGATATCTCATCTATTTTTGAAAGTTGCCTGCAGCTTTGTCACATCATCTTCTTTTAGAACATGATATATCTGTCATCATAGGAGAGGGAAAAGAGAGAATGGCAAAGCATGTGCTGACTCTTAAAGCTTCCTTCAGGAAGTAACACCCTTCACTAGTGTTGACATTTCATTGTCCACAACCCATCACGTGGGGACACCTGAGTTCCACATTGTGAAAACGTACAATCCTATCATAAAGAAGGGCAGAACGTACTGGTGAACAAGAGCATAGTGTGTGACAAAACCCAAGGAGGAGTCCACCTTTTAGGGCCTGGATGCCAGCACTTTTGTCAGGCTTCATCTTCCATGAGAAGATTGTTTTATTTGGGGCCAATCTTAAAACTTTTTGATTTATATCAACTATCGAAACAGGCCTTTTCAAAGAATTGTCAAAAGAAGCTTCATTTTGAGATATTAATTTTCCAAATTATACTTTCTTATAATTCAGTATGCTAGAACATATTGAGATCTCAGCATCTGTGTGCTATAGATTATGGATAGCTACATATTAGAAGTATCATTATATAATGAATGAAATAATTTTGAAAAGTTAAAATGACTGTACAAAAATGAACTATTATCATTGTTATTACATTGTAATTATTATTGACCACCCTTTCTTTCAAGCCCAAATGGTGTTTTAGATTCCCAAGTCCTTGCAGACTATAATTCTCTCTACATATGGGTCATCTTTTAAAAGGTTCAGAAAGAAAAGCAATGTTAGAGAATATCCAAGGAACCTTGAATAAAAAGAAATAGAGAATTTTAAAAATCTGTAAAAGAAGTAAAGAAAAGGGCCTCCATAAATTAATTGAATTCTTATCAATGGACAACACTCACTTTCATTTGGTATTATCTTTATTTTCCATTTGGTACATGATACATAAAAAATGTAAAAGAATGAAAATTGTTTTTTCAAAGTAAAAGAATTACTGAGAAATAAATGTGAAATATATAATATATAATTTATATAAATGTAAATTATATAAAATATAAAGCTTCATAGCATGATTATCCTTTCATTAAGATGTAAGTAAGATTCTAGGAAATGTTGTGGTCTTAATTACAATATGATGGAATACACATTTGTCTGGAAAATGGCACTTGAGAAGATGTGATATTCATTTTATCAGCCAAAAATAAAAATTACACAAATATGGTGTGTTTTATTTCTACCTCTCATAAATAATACTTAATTAGTTTAGGCCGGAAATTTCAAAAAGAGATGAGATGTTTTTAAAATAAGCTAATCTTATTTATAAATTTAGCTCTAATATAATTCAGAGAATAAATGCATTTATTTCTATAGAAATGGTTTCTTAAATAATTAGAAGCTAAATGAATAAGTTATTTATTTTTTATTTTTTTAACAGTCAAACATTTCAGAGATTAGATGACAGAAAATCAATGGTCAAACTGATGTTTGCTCTTATAGCATTATGTAGACCCACAGATATTGATATTGATGATGCATTGCATTACACACATGTGTACACATTTCTTCACTAAATTACATATGGTAACATATTGTCCCAAAGGGCAATGTAACCATTATAGATAATTGTATTGGAATCATATCCTAGTATTGACTCAGATGTCTAGAGAGACATTTTCTAGTCATTTTAATCATCTGAAAAGCCACCATATCCACTGAGAAAATACAAGCGTTCAAACTGTCCTATCAGACTCATACAAATCATAAACCTTACCCAATATCAAACTTTACAGATCATTTTAAGGGCACATATAATCAAATAGTACAGACAAAGCAAGAAAGATCCAGAATGACTAACACAACTTCCAAGGCCTTCCTTATCACATTAGGACACACTGGCCCAGATTTAGCAAAGGAAGCTTCTAAGGGATGTGTACAGACACATCACTTACACAAAAGGGAGCTATTTTGGCATAAAGCATTTCCATTTTATAGTAGAACAGTGACATATGGTACATGACATTCCCAGGGGGCTATGACACTTCAATTTGTACAATTCTTGTATACTGTGGATTTTACTATTCTGTCAGTTGCATTGAAAATAACTTTTATCCAGAGTTCACACATGTATATGTACATTGTCTATGGAATTGTTTCTCAAATTCTCTGGAGAAGGCCCAATATTTTAAAATTTTACACTAGGTTTGTTTTCCATAAGCACCCTAGACATCCTGCTACAGCAGTCCATAGACAAGGACTCTTCCACTAGTATGTACCATTAATGTTTGCCAGGTGGTCTGTCATTAACGTATTTCAAGAAAATTTGTTTTCTAAGGCTGTCCCCAGTTAAGAGAGGCCTGCAGGCCTGCCACTAACCATTCCCATCCCATCTTTACTGTAAGTTATAATGATAAAATAAATAGCAATTATGAAAACTAAGAAGCAGATCCTGGAAGTGAAGATGTTTGCAAAGAGTGGTCTGGTCTGTTGAGAATCACAAATTTATTGATGAGGGGAAAATAAGGAGGAGGAAAAGAGAAATTTAATGAAAACAGAAAAGTGTGGGATTAACAGGAAAATGGAAGAAGAAAGAAGAAGAATACAGGAGTGACAGAAAAATGAACTAGAAAAATTAAAAGAGGAGTAGATGTGGCAATGATGGCCTCTGAACTTCAAATGTAGAAGAGATTAGAAACTACTACAGCAATAGTAATGAAAAATAGAAGTACAATGGTAGTATTAATAATTATCAGCAAATACAGTATTAGGAAAAGAAAAAATCTAGCAGTAATAATAATTACATACATTTCTTAACCATGTACAATAAGCCAGATATTATGCCTTCTACTTGATGTGCATTGTCCCACTTATTCAACACAGTTTAGAAGGTTTTCCTATTTTACAGATTCAGATGGTAAATAACTTACTATTGCAGGTTGGAAGGGGGCAAAACCAGAATTAAAATTCAGTTCAGTGACACCAGATCCAATATACTTAATCACCAGAGTCTGAAATGAGTGTGCTGTGGAACAGGAAAACAACAGAGGCTATCACTCCAACTCAGGACTTCTCAGTGTGATAATAAGATATAAAGATCAGAATGTATTTGACCAGGTGAGTACTCTGAGTGTCAAAAAGAAAACCTAGAATGGCCAGTATATAGATGGTAATTAAAGTTCTGAAAATAGATAAGATTGATTAGAGCACTGATAAGAACACTAAGGAAAAAATGAAAAAGAACAGCCCATAAGCAAGAAAGATCCAGAATGACTAACACAACTTCCAAGGCCCATAGTAAGAACAGCCCATAGTAAAAATGAACAGAGAGGAAAAAAGTAATCAAAACAAATGTAGTGTCATAGAACCCAAGCAGAAAGAATACCATCAGAATGGGGGAATCAACTGATTAACAAAGAGGGTGAAAAGGTAGATGTAAAAAGAATATACTAGAACTAAGAACACCTTCTAAATATTTAGAGCAGTTAACTAGAGCAGAAAGAGGTAAAGCCCATTGACAGTGGACTAAAAAGTATATGAAAGGTGAGGAAGAGATGATAAAAATAACTATTAGGTTGGTGCAAAAGTAATTGCAGTTTTGGACCATGAATTTTAAATCATTATAACTAGGCTCAAACACATCTTTATTAATGAAAATAGGAACCATTATAATCAACACATTTTTGACAACAAGCAATAAGTTTGTTTATTCCTATAGCATAAAAATCCGTGCTTTGGGATTCAAGGAATGCTTAGAAAGCATTTTCTGCATCCTGCTTGTTGTGGAAGCATCTTCCCTGCAAAAAGTTGTTGAGATGCTTGAAGAAGTGGTAGTCAGTTAGCGAGAGGTCAGGTGAATATGGCAGATGAGGCAAAAGTTCGTAGTTCAATTCATTCAACTTTTGAAATGTTGGTTGTGCTATGTGCAGTCGGGCATTGTCATGGAGAAGAACTGGGCCCTTTCTGTTGACCAATGCTGGCTGCAGGCGTTGCAGTTTTCAGTGCATCTCATCGATTTGCTGAGCATACTTCTCAGATATAATAATAGTTTCTCCAGGATTCAGAAAGCTGTAGTGGATCAGACCAAAAACAGTGACTATGACCTTTTTTTGGTGCAAGTTTGGCTTTGGGAAAAGCTTCGGAGCTTCTTCTTGGTCCAACCACTGAGATGGTTGTTACGGGTTGTCATATAAAATCCACTTTTTGTTGCAGGTCATGATCCCATCAAGAAATGGTTCATTGTTGTTGCATGCAAGAACAGAAGATAACACTTCAAAACGACAATTATTTTGATTTTTTTCAGCTCTTGAGACACCCACTTATCAAGCTTTTTCATCTTTCCAATTTGCTTCAAATGCCAAATGACTGTAGAATGGTCGATCTTGAGTTCTTTGGCAACTTCTCATGTAGTTGTAAAAGGACCAGCTGATGACTGCTCCCAGTTGGTCATTGTCAACTTCCAATGGCCAGCCACTATGCTCCTCATCCTTAAGGCTCTCATCTCCTTTGCAAAGCTTCTTGAACCACAGCTACATTCTAAATTCATTAGCAGTTCCTGGGTCAAATGCATTGTTGATGTTGTGAATTGTCTCTACTGCTTTAACGACCTATTTTCAACTCGAATAAGAAAATTGCTCACATTTGCTTTTTGTCTAATATCATTTCCATAGTCTAAAATAAATAGCAAGTAATAAGTCATTAGCAAAAATACCATAAAGTGAGAATACACATTAAAATGATGTATAACATAACCACATTTAAGAATATATTCCAATAGCAAATGGCAAATTTCAACAATGCTAAAACCACAATTACTTTTGCATCAAACTAATATCTTCATGGGCCAGGTGCCTAGCACTTTGGGAAGCCAAGGTAAGAGGATCTTTTGAGCTCAGGAGTTTGAAGCTGCACTGAGTTATGATCACCCCAATAGGCAACAGGGCAAGCCCCTGTCTAAAACAAACAAACAAACAAACAAACAAACAAACAAAAAACAACATTTAGTTGTAAAAAGGACTATATAGAAGGGGACGGTAGCTAGATATGAGCAGGTGGAGGTAAGGAATTTTGTTTTTATTATTTTGTGTTTTGTTTATGTTTTTTAAAGGATACTCTTATGCTAATAGGAAATAACCTGAAAGAAGGAAGAAGTTAAAGACACTGAGAAGAGAAATTAATTAGTGGACTGTATTAGTTTCCTATTGCTTCTGCAACAAATTACTACAAACTTAGTGGTAGAAAGCAACAGAAATTTGTTGTCTTATAGTTATGCAAGTCAAAAATCCAAAATAAGTTTGACTAAAAATATTCACGTTACACATCCGATAAAGGGCTGATAACTAGAATCTATATAGAACTCAGGAAAATCAGCAAGAAAAAAATCAAACAACCCTATAGAAGGGGGCATAAGACATGAACAGAAACTTTTCAAAAGAAGATAGACTAATGACCAACAAACATATTTAAAAAATGCTCA